>PVIA01000155.1:0-141734 GCA_004024845.1 Tonatia bakeri
TCTCCCTCTCCCTCCCCCTCTCCCTCCCTCTCTCTGTATGTATATTAATTATCTTTTTTTCCTTTAACATTTGAGAATAAGTTACATACAACATGGTCCTTTACCTCTTAGTACTTCAGAATACATTCCCAAGATAGAGATTTCTTAACACTCACTTTTTTATGTACTAAAGTTATCAACCTCAGTAAATTTAACATTAATACAGAAATTTTATTTAATCTACTCTGTGTGTTTTAATTCTGTCAATTTACCTAGTAATGTCCTCTATATAATAGTATCATTTTCTCTAGAATCCAAGATCCAATATAAGATCACACATAAGGTTTAGATATTATGTCTATGTGAGTTCTTTTAATATTTAAAATTCTTCAGCCTCTTTTTGACTTTTAGAATGTTGATGTTTTTTAAGAAATATACTCAATAGGTAATTTTTATAGTCTTTTTTCTCACATGGAACTTCTCTTTTTAGAGCTTACCTACATTCAAACTTTGCGGATGTTTGTGCTGGTTCTTTAAGGCCAGTCAGGGCCAGGATCAGGCCTGAAATGCAGTCCCCAGAGAGGCTAGGATGTACTGAGGGTCTTTGCTGAATAGTAAAGAGGAGCAAAGAAGCGGGTCCTAAAAATAACAATCAAAAAAGGAGCCAATACTCTGGTAAGACTTCATGACACGGGAGGGAAAGGTTTGGGCCATGGGTGACTTAGCAGCATTATCATGGGAACGGAGAAAACCAGAGTGAGGAAATGATATGACACGTGACTTCAGCAGACTGTGAAGTTATAATGATGAAGCTGTCAGCATCACAACCCTGTGGAATGGTGAGAAGTCCACTATCGAAAAAAGGAAAGTCCTTATTTGTGCCATTTGCCAATTTTCCTGGGGGTGAATACTCCCACCAGTGCCATTTCAGGACCCCAACATTACTACGTACTTATGGAGCACAAGAAAGATGTGCACACAGCTTCACAAGCCAGCACACAAGGGAATCGCCACCTTTTTATGCTGAGCTAATCCAGTGTATTAATACGGGCGATAAAACACTTGTGTCTATGTGTGCACATATATGTATACATATGTATGTGTGTATTGTATATGTGCGTGTGTGTGAACACACACCATAAAACAGCCCCTTAGAGAGGAGATGACTATTAGTGTGATTTAAAACAAACAAAAAACCTGAAATGGCTCTGTGTTACTGGAATTGCTATCTCTTTTTTTAAAAAAAATATTGTATTTCCAAGCTTTTTTAAATTTTTTAAATTTATTTTTAGAGAGGGAAGGGAGGGAGAGAGAGAGAGAAACATCAATGTGTGGTTGCTAGGGGCCGTGTCCTGCAACCCAGGCATGTACCCTGACTGGGAATCGAACCTATCATGCTTTGGTTTGCAGCCTGAGCTCAATCCACTGAGCTATACCAGCCAGGGCCTGGAATTACTCTCTTAAGTGTTATGTTAGGACAAAGAGAAGTCCTCACACCTGTGTTTTAGACCAAGCTAGCACTAGGTGTGCATGCTGGGATAAGAACTTGTGAGAGCTGCACTTCTCTGTATAAAAATGGGAGAATATTGTATATTAATGGGGGAAGGGAGGGACCCTGAGAGACAGGAGGGGCACCGGCAGGGCAGGGAGTGCATGGTGAAAGTGGAGTGTTGAGAGCCCTCAAGGGCATGGGGAGCCTGCAGTTGAGAAGTCTGAAGACTGATTTCCTGGAAATTAGCAAAAATGCCTGAGACCTCGTCAAAGATGGTAAAGTAGGTAGCTCCAAGAGCCTGTCAATCCATAGATAGATCAAAAAATTAAGAAAAAACTGTCAGAGTCAACTTTGTCAGCACTCTGGGGAATACTCAAAGGAAGTATATAGCAACCAAGGCATAGAGGAAGAAAAAAGCAACTTAAAAATGGTAGTTGTCATAGGGAGGGAAAAGAGAAAGAAAGCCTTGGAGTGGAGTGTCACTGGGAAGTTAGGGACATTGGGAGTGTGGTCACGGCTGCTATCCTGTCCCCTGCAGTGCTCCTGGCTGCAGCTGGTACCGCCCGCCTCCAGCAGACACCTGGGGAAGCTCTCGATGGAAGGCAGCTTTGTGCAAACTCTCCAGAAAATCTCTGCAGGCGGAGTTGCCACAGAGTGACCAGGGAAGCTGAACTTTCTCTGTTCGGGGAGCCAGTAGAAGTTGCTGCTCCCCTGTATCTCCTGGGGTACCCCAGCTCCCCGCCAGAGTCCTCTCACACTGGGACTCTTCATCTCTAGCCTCTGCCATCTGACACAACCCAGCAACACTATTGTTTTTCTCCTTAATACTGGATGGCCCTCTGCCACCAAAGCACGTTTTACCACTGAATCTCAATTCTTAGTGGACAGTTTCACCCCAAGGATATGACATTCTCTTTTTCGGCCCAAAGCACGCTCAGATACTGGGTCCTACAACCAAATCAAAACTCTTGGTCCCTGACTCCATCTCCATAGCAGATCCCACAATGTCAGGATGTCCATCTTCCACCTAAATTGACCCATTTACCTGTCACCCATTTACCTGTCATCTGCACCCCCACCCTTTCTGCAAAACCTTGAACAGCCTTCACTTTAGCTCAGACTTGATGAAATTTAATTTCAGTCCTGCTGAATCCTGTGTCTCTCCTTATCCATTTGGCTGCCTCCTTTGTCTCTGCAATCCCAGGCACAGATTGCTCAGCCTTCCCCTGGAGGTAGTGTCTCTTTTGGATGTGGTCTCCACCCCTCTTCCACTGCCTACTTCTGCTGGAGCTGTGGCTATTGAGACACATAGATAGAGGCTCTGATTCCAAAGATCCTGGAGCACCTTATTTCAGTGTTTTGACACATCCATCTTATCTCCAGGGTTTAGTTCTCTTTCATTTTCTAGTCATATAGGACAGGGGTCCTCAACCTCTGGGCCACAGACTGGTACCAGTCTGGGCCTGTTAGGAACTAGGCCCCACAGCAGGAGGTGAGCTTGAGTGGAATGCTCTTGAGTCACCCGTAACCATTCCCCTGTCCTAGTCCATGAAAACCCTGTTTTGACAAAACCAGATCCTGGTGCCGAAAAGGTTGGAGGCCACTGGTATAGGACATCCTACAGTAAAATTATTAAAGTCTCTATTAAACAGTCCTGGGTGTCCCACCTAGAACCCCTTGGAGAGAAAACCAAGCCCCAGTAGAATGGCTTAGGCCTTCAGTGCCACAATTCTTTAATTCCTACCGACACTCCTCTCTTTCTAGCATAGTGTTTAGGCAGTCTAGGGGGAAAGAATACAAAGTATATTGAGTCACAGCCCAACTCTACACCCCAAATCATTGCTCTCTTTTGAAGATTAGTTCTCATTTCTGAGTCAGCCCTAGTACACCCAATTTCTTCCACACATTCAGAGAACTTCTGCCACTGTGATTCTCTGAAAGCTGACTTTTCCATCATGACCTTTCTAATGCACTAGTTTGTCTAAATCCCAATTATGATAGTGTCCAAATTCTTTTCCTTGAGTGACCTGACCCCCAATAAAATCAGTGAATGCAGCTTTTTCATTGGCAGTTAAATGGTACTATTTGTCCAACACAAGGAGGAACTTCAAGAGGGTGATGGGTGTCCATAAATAAGCAAATCTGAGCCTCTGTTCCAGCCCAGTTACAGCTCCCTCATGCACATCACATTGATTTACTCAGGGCCAAAAATTCCTTTCTGGTAACGATTCGGTTCATAGGAGCACAAGTGGATTTTTCAGAATGCTCAGATGCTGACAATTTTGTGAATTGAGTTATGTACTTTAAAAAATGTTTATTATGTTGATTCCTGAGAGTGGCATTAAAATTGGGCAAGGCAAGTGCCACATTATTTGAGTATTTTTAGGCCATATTGATTATTGGGGGATATTGCAACATACGTATAATGATAAGAAGTTGCAAATACAGGTTCATTATCTAATTTATTTATTCCTCTTATGACATTTTTAGATATATTAAAATAAAGTTTAGGTAAAAAAATTAAATATTTCAGAGTCAAATGAAACTGTGTAAGATAAAGTTTTAAAACAAAAAATTAACCCTTGGAATTTCACTTAGCAAATGTTTTAGTATATTTTTACAGTGAACAGAACCCTAACATAATAATGCTCCCCTTTTCTCTTTAATAGTAAAATAGGATACACAAAAATTCAATTTATTATGTTTTAAAAAATTCATAAGCATTATTTAAATCCTTATAGTTTCGTGCATTTTGCAAAACCAACATTTCTCTTTAAAGGCATTGTATACTAACTTGAGACTTTTACTGCAGTTACTTACTGGTTAAAAGATTTTTAGAAGGGACTAAGACCTACAAATTTGGTAATGTTATAAGCAGGAATCAAAAAGGTTTCGTTGTGATTATATTTCAATCTAAGCATCTCCATTGTCAGCTCTGAAAATGTAAAATATAACTCAAATCTTATAAAACTATGATAATTTCTTCCTACACAATAAATTGACTTAGTAATATTCTCTTGGGAGGGGGGTTACTTCCTGTTCCTTGGTACATTAAAACTCTAGCTGTTAAACAAAAACACTTCTGCATGAATTTTAAAATGTTCTTATGTCCTCATCAGTTAATAGGTAGGTAAAGCATAAGACAATTGTAAAGCCCAGTTTTTTTTTAAAGTCCTAAATTTATGTACTTTTAATAAAGAAAATTTATCAAATATGATTTAAGTCTTATAATTGTAAGACTTCTTAAATCAATAAATGCACAAAGCAGAAAACAGTCATTTGACAAATTAAATTCATTGGCATATAAGTCATGGCCACCTTCCAAACAGGGCCCATCAGAGTCTCTTGTTATCATTCAGCAAATAGTTATTTATTCATGTTTCCCATAAAAATTATTTTGCTGTATTTGTATACAACTTAACTTTTAATGAAAATTGAAGAAATTTTCCAAACTGAGCTTGGAAATTTTAGTTTAAACCATACTCTTGCATGTTTTTTTCAAAACTACCTAATTACATGTAGTTCCAGTACATGGCCCTACATAAGCTCTAGTATGGTTTTCTATTGCCTTTGCTATTTGAATTGTATCAGCTTGAAAACCAGTTGAACTGAAGCTCAGAACACCAATGCCATTCCCTTGTTCCCCGATTCCAAAGTGAATTATGTGAGGCACAGGACAAACTTTCAAAAATATCTCTTCTTCCTGTATGGAACTATATACATGCACACATAAACATACATCCAACTTATCACCTTCTGTAACATCAAGTAATAAACTGTTTATTTTAATAGCCTTTTCTTAAATGAACTGTATCTGCTGATGCAGGCAGCTGGTGACAACTCAGAAGGACCATTCTTTGTTCCCTGGAAATCTCCGACACTGGAACAGTCCGGAGCATGAAGTCAGTGTCCCCCAAAGTATGCTCCCTGCAATTGCTGTTAATAAGTGTTAAGTAGTCAAATGATTTGAGAAATACTCAATCAAGGTGGGGTTTTTTTGATGCAAGACTTCTCAGAGTCTTTAACAGGTTAGTGTATAATTTTGATTCTACAGAAGTGTTTTGAAGACACAGTTTTGTTTTACTTACACCCAGAGCATCTTGAGTGTCTCAGCAAAGCCCACTTTGGGAAAGGATGATTTGAATGACCTTTCTAAGGGCATTAAAAGAATTAGATAAGATAACGCATGGCAGCGCTTGCCACTCGCCTGGCACAGAGTGAATGCTCAATAGTTTTATCATCAGAACTTTATATATAATGAAAAGTTACACCGTTTCATTTCATACAAGCAATGTATAAGGGTTTCAATTGCCCCACATTCTCACTGATTCTTGTACATTTTATTCTAAAAGAATTATTATAGAAAGAATTGTATCTCATTGTGGCTTTAATTTATGAGTACATTTCTGTAAATGCTAACAATATTGAATATCTCCTCTTGTGCCTATCAACCATTTGTATATCCTCTATAGGCAAATGTCTATTCAAATCTTTTGCAATTGGAATAATTGCAGCATTATTCATAATAACAAAGACATGGAAACAACTTAAGGGTCCTTCAATGGGGTGATTGGATAAAGAAGATGTGTTACATATACACGATGAGATACTACTACTCAGCCACTAAGGAAAAATCATGAATTATTGCCATTTGCAACAACATGGATGGATCTTGAGAGTGTTATGCTAAGTGAAATAAATCAGACATAAAAAGGCAAGAACCATATGACAAACAAAACCAAATTCATAAAAACAGACAACAGAGTGGTGGTCACCAGAGGGGAAGAACCAGAAGCTGGGGGAGGACAGAGAAGTAAAAGGGGATCAGATACAAGGCGACAGGAGACTAGACTTCTGTGGCCAGCACACAATAGAATACAGAGACATAATAACATAAAGTTGAATCCCTAACATTTATATAATGTTATTAACCAATGGTACTCCAGTAAATTTAGTCAAAATTGGAAAAGAAAGAAATAACATGATCGAGTCCCTCCAAAGTGATTTCTAAGACTGAGGTCTCCTTAAGGACATTGTACTCACTCTTGGCCTTCATACATGACTTTAATTTATAAAATAAGATTTTCTTTTTTCCTGTATTCTAATTTCTTGCATTCTGTGTGTGTGTGAGTGGGAGGGGGTTTGGCGATGGTGACAAGAATTCATTATTTCCCCTCTTAGCATTTTAAAGATAAAAAAATCATCTGTGCATAGCTTAAAGATCTGTGTTATTACTTACAGTGACAATAATTATATGTAGTATTTACCTGAAAAGATTCTATAAATTAGGAGAAATCTAATTTTGATTCCTTCTTTAATGCCACTGAATCTGGATACATTCAGAAACGTCCCCGAGGGTGCTCCGGGGAGGGCGGGCTTCACACCCCTGCTGCCAACTGATCTCTGGCTCTAACGCCTCAGAGTCTTCTTTCTTCCCCCTTTTGTTTTCTCATTATCTTCACAAACTGTCATCCCGCAGTCACCACCTGCTTTCTCTCACCTGATACAAGCACGCATTATCTCACACTCAGTACTGCGCACTACAGTTTACTGGTAAGTTCAATGTCCAACTACACATGAGTGATTAAGAGCCATCTGAAAGTCAAAACATGTCTATGAGGCCTGCCCCCATTTCACCCCAAAGGTTACAACTTGTAATGACATTCCCTGGCCCCTTAGGGAAAATTATTAAATACATTTCTGGAATAGCTTCACACTCGATATTTGAACTCACACAATCATACAATCAATCCAGGAAAGGAAATATTCCTGAATTTTATATTCTGATTTGAAGTGTAATCTTGCTGCAAGAAAAAAATTCTAATTATTAAGAGTTTTAATAATTAGAAGAGTTTTCTCTCTCCAAGCAAAGATTCTGAGTACCACTACTTTGGATTGGAAAGTCCACTCAGCCTTGTGCCTGTCGTGGTGTGAGTGCTTATAAATATTTGCTGGATGAGAAGTTTAAAGTTCTGCCACTTCTAAAACCACAGAAAGCTTTTCTAATTTTTCCTTTGCCATTTTTAAATAGCATACTGTTTTATTTCCACCATAAAAAGAAAATGTTCCTTCTAAATCTAGCTAAAAATTTAATTCTCACGGGGGAATAAAAGAGGGGGAGGATATTGAGAAAAAAAGGAAAACAGTGAAAAGAAGAAGAGAAAGAGGAAGACAGGAGGAGGAAGGAAGGAAAGGGGACAATCTGCATCCACATTTGCTCGCTGTCCTGAGATTAAGCCCAACCACACAAAACCCAGAGGAAGCAAGCATCATTTAACATTCAACTTGCAACTCATTTTGTGAGTCTATCATTCTGCCAGCTCATTTGTCTGCAGTTTAAAATGTGTTATAAAGTCAAAACTTAGAAGTAAAATTCTTTCACTTCCTGATACTAGAGTAAGCATAGTACATCTGCCTGTTTTGGATCATTTCTAAGCATTTCTCAAAGGTTAGTTCCACTTTGCCTGAAAGATGGTGTTTAGAATCATCGAAAACTGTTTCATCAAAAGTTTATCAGATCACAATTTCTTTTTTTACATTCCCTGTTGGCAGGTATTACTATTCAAACGGTTTAACATTAGCCACCTTGCCCTTTTAATTTTATTTCCGACATGTCTTTTGAATACGTCCCCTTCGCCCGAGTCCAAGGCGAGGTCTGCGTGTGATGAATACCTCACACCGGGCCTGAAACGTGGTCCTGGTTGACTTCTCTTCCAGTCTCTCCCTATTTAATTATTTCTTTAGGCTGTTATCAGAATTATTTTCTCAAGATGTAAAACGAATCGTGAATTTATTTTCCTCCAAAGCATTCGGTGGTTTTCATTCATTTACATAATAAAGTCTGAACTACTTCAGGATCTTTTAATCATCTAGTTCCCAAATACCTTCCCAGCCTCGACTTCTCCTTCATCCTTCTACGTATATTAGATTTTTGTACCAGTAAGTCTCACAAACATTTCTACATTGCTTTGTCTTCGTTCATGCTAATTCCTCATCCAGAAAGTCTTCACTCTGCTGTTATAGAGATGGAAATCCTAGCTCAACTCAAATACCTCCCCCTCATAAAGCTTTGGGTTTATTCCCAGCTGAAGGTAATTGCTCTTCCCTCTAATACCTGGAGTAAATTAGTACATTAGAGTTGCACAGAGTTTGACCATTCCATCGAACTCTGTTTGGGGATCATCTTGGTGTTAGAGAGATGATTTAGTTTCCAATGAAAGAAATACTGAACAAACTGGGGTAAATAAAAGAAGTGTTTATTGACTCCGATAACCAAAACCCAGGTGAGCTGACCGAATGCAGGGCTCAGTTGGTTCTCAGGGATCTGTCCTTCATCATATTTCTTGGCTCTGACTTCCTCCACGTTGACTTGAGTCTTCAGCAGACCCTTCACTCGTGCATGATAGGAAAGTGGTTCTCAAAAGCCCCAGCTTTGCATGGTATTTTTAGCTCTTAATCTCAGAAGGAGAGAAATCTTCCACAGCACTTACCATCATCACAGGATACTGATTGTCCCCGTCTGGCTCATGGCTCTACCACTGTTTCTCGGAAGTCTGGGTTTTCTGACTGGCCAGCATAGGTCGTATGCTGGCTCCTATGGTGAAGAAGGTGACAAGAAATAGACAAGCACGTCGGAATCCTGTAGATGAGGAATAGTCCAGAGGAAAGTGATTTTTATTCATTACATCCTCTATTGCAGCAGCCCCCAAACTTTTTGTTACCAGGGACTGGTTTATTGGAAGACAGTTTTCCTAAGGACCAGGGTAGTATGGGATGGTTTCAGGATGGTTCAAGTGCATTTCCTTCCATCTCACCTCCTGCAGTGCAGCCTGGCTCCGAAAAGGCCGTGGACTGACAGCAGTCTGCAGCCTGGAAGTGGGAGGCCCCTGCTCTATTGGGTACTTTTCATTTTGCCCTCTGTCACAGCTCACTGTTCACATGTACCTTACCCTTTTAGTTCTAAGCTTCTCAAGAACAAGCATCTACACTCATTCAATAAATGTTAGTCAAATTCAGTAAATGTTAGCTGAGCAAAGAACAAATCAGGCGGATGACAGATGAAATAGTACCCAAAGTTACCAATTTAATGGACTAAGGTTCTTTTTTGATCTTTCTGTAGCTTCGTTAGTAAGACAACATTTTCCAGTGATTAAGGGATATTAGAATTCATGGAAAATGGGGAAGGGGTTAATATTTAAGACACAATCGGTTCATTTAAAATATCAGACCCAAAATGCCTCTAGCTATGAAATGGCTAGCAAAAACTATTTAAAGTGAAATGTTTTGACTTAGAAAAATTATTCTCCTAAGTAGAGAAAATGTTAATGTAGTTTATTAACATTGCTAAAACAATAATACTTAAAACCTGCCTTTTTGACTTCTCACAGTTTGGCAGTCAGCTTTGTTTGACGCTCTTAGAAAGTGTGAGGTCTTGCCAACTGGAGTATTTAAATCTTCTAAATGGAAAATTAAGAGTAGTTCCTCATTTCTTGCCTTTTCTTAGTAAGTTTAAATAATCTAACAAAATAATCCTGCTTTGCATATTTTTTGCTCAAAATAACCTAAGTGCTTTATGTAAACTAGTTATTTTATTAGCACTATGCTACTCAAGGTGAGTGAACACGGCTGGCCATGACATCGACATCACATTGTGAACTCCTAACTTGTATTGTTTCCTTCACTGAGCTCTTAATAAAGCAATTACTAACCTTGTTTTCATCAAATCTGGGTTCTCAAGGTGGTTTGGTGTAGAGGTTAAGCATTCTGGATTTGGGATCAGACTTAATCCAATATGAGATCTAACTCTGCCACTACTAATTAGCTCTGGGCGTCCTTGGATACATTACTTAGCCTCCCTAAATTTCAGTTTACTCATTGTAAAATGAGGCTAATAATATCTGGTTTGGAGAATTGTGAAGATCAAAGAGGATACAGTGACACTGTGTATGGAGCATATGGAACATTGTAAAGGCTCAAAATCATATAAAGGCTGTTGAAGGCTGTTATCATGATGGCTATTATTGTATTTCTATGGGTACCTATAGCTTCAGAGAGAACACAAAGCTGGAAATCACAGGGGAAGGAATATTTGAGCAGTTGTATTAAAATTACTCCCATTTAAATGTTCGTGTTGGGAAGGTTGACACTTAAAAGACAGAATAATGTCCTTACTTCATCACCGATAAGAAGTCCTGCTTTCAACCCTTGATGGACTGATGCCTCTACTGTTTTATTCTTGCAAACCACCCCAGCAACACCACTCCTCCCCGACTGACACTGCCAGTATTTTGTGACGAAGACACCTCCTCCATAGATGGATCATGAGGATCACAGGCCAGTCCCAGTGTGACATTCCACCTCCCACAGGATAGAAATACGTGACTGTATTTGAGATTAAATGTACTCTTTTGAGAAAATGTAGAGCTGCTGTACTCCAATTTCTTAAATATAAAGATATGAGACGAAGCAAAGCATGCCACACAGGGAGATCTAACAAGGCATCCCAGGGTCCTAATGAGGCCACAAATCACGAAATTTCATTATGATTAGAGTCATGGCAGCATTAGAATGAGGATGGCTGCTTAACCTTGCAGTTGCCATGATTCTGGATTGAACACACTGCCTCTTATAAAGAACATTTCTGTTTAACATGTGACACAGCAGGTGTTCATACCTACACCAGTCCCTGCCCACTATCATTGGCTGTCTATAGTAATTTTAGAAACTTTATATTTTGCAAAAACTTCGAAGTTACAGCAATGTTGCAAGACCAGTTAAGAAAACTGTGTAGCTTTTACATAGATGTACAAATTTTGTTTTGAATAAACACATGTTAAGGATTTTAACCCATTACGAATGAGGGAAACAGGTGAATGTTACAACCAGTTCAAAGTTTCATTTATAGATCAGGAACATGGAAGTGAATTCACTTTTTCCGCAGTACAGAACGGCCACTGAATCCCAGTTGGCAGAATTCATTTACATGCCTCTAGACAAGAATTATTCTGCTTTGCCACGATGATTCATTAATTTTTAAGATTTTGCCACATATCTTTTATCATTCTCTCTTAATCTAATTAAATTTTTTCTGAACCCTTCGAGGATAATTTGCATGCATCATGTCCTGTGCCCATTAATACCTTTAATTCACTTTGAACTGTGAAAGAAAACACATTCTCTTACATAAACACAGCAAGTCATTAAATTCAGAAAATTTAATGCTGATACAATACTTTACTGTCCGTGTTTGGTCAGTTGTTCTAAGAATATTCTTGATGGTGTTTTTCATTCTCTAGTGCTGAATTCAGTCCAGGGTCATATATTTCATATAGTTATCATGTCTCTTTTGTCTTCTTTATATTTTTTGGAAAAAATTGAAGTTTGTCTCTATTGAAAATTTAGCCAAAGATTGTGGCATTTCTACACTTGTGTGTATATTTGTGTTGCTTCATTTATGATAATATCCTCAGCTATTATGTCAAGAGCTGGCGTATTTTTAAAATACATTCCATTCCCAAAGTAATAATGGGGGGAAATAGCAGGCATAAATCAGAACATCAAAGTAAGTCCCACCATGCCTGGAGTGTACAAATAGCTGTTGATGAGTTTGCCATGCTTACTGAACTGCGTAAGTATAAAAGCTTTTCGTGTTCATTTCTATTTTCAGGCCCAATACAGTACGTTAACCTCAGAATATCAAATTGAATCAGGGGTTCTGAGAAGAGCCGCCCACAAAACAGTTAGAATGACATTCCTCATTACACTATCCAGATTCAGGTTTCAGACCAGCATAACCAGGGCTTTTCCAACCTCTCACCTGAAGTCAGACACACACAGCCACCCAAATCAGCGACTGTCCCCGTCCCCTGCAAGGGCACCCCAGACCTCTTAAAATGTGGGGTCCACCGAGGCCTGGAAAGCGGAGCCTGAAATTGTTAGGAAGAACCTTTTTGCGAAGAATTTCTTCTTGCAAGGCCCAAATCAACAGCCCCTGCACGGCTGCTGGCCGCAGAGTACGTCAGCGCGCATTATGCAGTCTGGGGCTGAGCGGAGGCGTCAGCTGCCCGTTAGACCACATGAAAATAGAATCGCTGGGCACCTGAAGCATGAAGCATGATATTAGATAAAGTGATGAAATTTCACTCGATTAAAGAGCCAGGTCAAGGACAGTTACCTCAGGAAATTCCTTTTTTCCTTGAATATTCTCGCAACTTTGATGAATTTATCGTTTTCTTGCTTATTTTTCATTATCATCCGGGGCTTTATGAACAGTAATATGTGCCCTCAGCAGGCACTGACATATTGGGGCGATCAGAACCATAGGGCATGTTGATTCAAAGAAGGAAAGTGGGGGCGGGGGTGGTAAGACGGGACTGACTGACTGATGTTGAAGCAGGTCAGAAGCCCTTGGAAATGCTGGACTGATTTGCTTAGACAATTGTTCCATCTCTATTTCTCTTTTTCCAGCTCTGTTTTTCCTAGTAAAGGGATAGGAAAAGGAATAGAAAGCGGTAATCTCTTTTTGTTTTAGGCCAGTGGAAGAATAGGAGCAGAAGCATACATCTTGGCAGAGATTTTTATTTTTATTTATTTGATTTATAAGGACAAGAGAGAAATGTTTCTTGCAAAGGGCTTCTTTTATCAAAAGGACTTGCAGGCTGAAAGTAAATGGCTGCACACCTACCTGCCTTGCTTCTTAAAACCTGGGTTGGAAAACTACAGTTAGCCCAGGAAAATCTGTCTGGCTATTCCCAGAGAAGGAAGAAAAAGCATTTTTGTTCATTAGTACTGTTCTCTGACTTAATTTCATTTATAGTAACATTTGAGAAGCAAAAGAAAAGGAAATGGGAACATTCAGAGCACTCCTGTTTCACCCTTAGAGTTTACTGCTTCTCCCAATCCCTCCCCCATCTCTCCTATCCCAGCCCTGAGGGCAGAAGTTCTTAAATCAGCAGGAGGAGGAGCATTGCTGGGGGGGATTGCAAGAATAAACACCTTGGACACCCTAAGGGAGTGTCACCAAGGCCAGCTAATCGGATGACACAGAACTCTAATCCAGTTGGCTCAGCTGCTCCTTCTTTAGGCCAGAAAATCCGCAGTTGCAAACGACTCCTCTGGAGGGTTGAGCATTTTTTGAAGGTATAAGCTTTCTGTGTCATTGGGAAGTGACCCTTGAGGATCATTACAAACGCAGACTCAATACATGAGTGAGTAGGCCGAGTTCAGGGAATTTCTGAAGCAATATTTTAACTCTGGTGCTCAAGTCCTGTCTACGTATGCCGGCTGCTGGAGTTTTTAGATTCCTCTTTCTCCCCTTATAAATTAGGGATAATATTAGCACATTATACCTCTTCTAACTTATAGGACTATCAGTGCAGATGAAATAAGGTCATTGATCTACAGGAATGTTGAGTTCATAAGGGGAAAAGTATTATCTAGATGCTAAATGGGATTATGATTATATTTTCATAACAATATTAATTTTTAATATTGGGGGATCAAGAATTTGCATGATCCAGTGATCTGCACTTACTCGGAACTTGTGAACCATAGATACACTTAAAATGTAGATCTTTTTCAGCGATTTCTCAGGCATTACCTGAATGTCTCTATTAATCAAACTTCTTTCATAACAGCGTCTCCTGGCTGAGAATCGATGTCCAAGAAAGGAATATGTTAAATAATAGCCTGGTGAAACAGACAGAAAACACAAGAAGGCTTGCTGGGCATAATGCTGGTCCCTCAGAACCTTCACGCCCAATAGGACAGAAGTAAGAGGAATTTTTTTTTTCTTTTCATTACAGAAAAAACAAAGCCCAGTTACTTACTACATAGAAATGTTAAGACGATTGCTTTCAGTTCTGATCAACTGTAATCATTCCTTCCTTTTTCCCCTGGAGCTAACAGGATTTTGGTCTTTGTTTGTTTTTCAAAATATTGAAGTGGTTTTAAAAATCAGAAGGCAGTTGTGCTAAATTTTCTAGTATTAGCATGGAAGTGATAACAGCACTCTTATCCTTTGCGAGAAGAGGCAGCAGTGTGAGGCTACAGTACCCTCAGCGCAGTATTGGCAAGATTTTCACCAAAACAAAAAAAGGAGTAAGATTCTCTGCCTGTAATAAAATGATGGATCTGTTGGTTTTTCTCAGTAGGACTCTGGGTTAAAGACACACAAATAGGTCAAAGCCAGGGCCAGGAAATGGGTGGAGTTTGAAACCTCCTTCCACTTCCTCAGGGAGTTGGATGCTGGCCTGCGGGGGTCCATGGGCGGCTTGGCTCCCTTTGATACGCACTCTCTTCCTCTTCACCAAACACCTAGGGAGCTCCAGGCAAGAACTGATGCTGCTTATGGTCATCTTGCTCATGATGACAATTACATGTTTTATCCTGAGCAACCATAAAAAAGAATTACTTTGAAACCACTCATTAACTCTTCTGATGAACACAGTCGCTAGAAGAAAATGCTTCTCAAACATCGTCCTCCTCTCTCCACGATAAACTCAGTAAATATTCCATTAGGAGAAGGGGTTGTTTCCCACAAGGATTGTGAAATCTCTTGGGTTGTAGTAAGGCAGAAAATGCAGATCAAAGTAGCTCAGAGCTTCGCTCGAGGCCACGGGTGCTTTTTATTTTCCATTCTCTCCCAAAAGGCTCTGATGAGCCCAACGCTCATTTGGTGCAATAATGGGACAGGAAATTTCCTGCAGGCAACGGCAACACAGCCCCAGCGGAGTGCGTGACACCCTGGGAGGGTCAGACCATTCTTCTGGCTGCTGGGGGAGCACAGTGCTCCCTGAGAGAAAGGGACTGGGCCGCTGGCAGGCACGCAGGAAACCAAGCGGTACCAGAGGTGGGATCGTGTCTTCCTGGTCAAATTGCCTTCGTGTTTTCATCTTCTTCTTTTTAAAATTGATGTTTTTATTTTCTTTGCTTTATTTTAACATAAGTGAACTGAAAGGACGAAATGCTTTACCTCTGCAGTCTTCTAATCTGACGGGTGCGTCACCTCAGCTCTGAACACCGATCTCTGTCACCTCGGCCAGTGCACGGAGAGACGCATTTCTTTCCCTCTCCCTGATGCTTTCAATGACATGACACATGAATGATGGACTATGTGATGGTTTAACCCAGACTGATCTCTCTGCCTGGGGGCACCCACAGCACTCACAGCCTCTCGAGCCAGTTATTTATTTATTTGGTTGGTTGGTTGACTTTTAATCCCTCAAGTAAAGAAACCAGGTGTTATTTAAAATCTACCTGCTTTTTAATCCTTTAGACAGATAATTCCTTTTTTTTTTTTCCTGAGCAACTATCCTCATCAGCCGAAGTAGTCGAGTTCTAGTTATAGGAAAATTCCACAAATATTGTAATTGCGATTTCATTTTTTTTAAAACTGGGTTTTTTAAACTTCCCACCCCCCACCCCCACCCCACTTTATCTGGGCACTGTGCAGAGGACAAATTACATGTCCTTCAATCTTAAGGTTAGTCCATCAATCATGTCAGTTTGACTGGTTATTTTCTTCCCCAAGGTACCACATGGCATACGCTTTCTGCTGGATCCAGCGAGATTCATTCCATCTGGTTCACTGTGTTTCAGGTGACATGATGTGCCAGGGATTGCTCACAGCCAATGCTGGATTTCTTAAGAGCACTTGAGCACCTCTTGAATGACGTGGGAATTCCTTGAACATCACTGACAGGGTGAGTCCTCTAGCAGAGGACATGCCACAGTCTTTTTATTTTCTTCCTGCCTGGCTTATCCAGGTAGGATGTAGTATAGGGATCAGTGAGTGAAAGGAAAGGAAGATGAGGCAGGTCTCACAGAACTGGGTTTTAGATTAACTATAGCCACATGGAACTTTAAGAATTAAACTACATTTGAAGCGATCTCAGGAGAAATCTGTCAGTTCCCAAGATCCAATGACTTTTACATACCATTCAGGACAAAGTTGAAAAGTAGCCAATTGGTCTTAAAATTCATCAGAAAGTGTGTAAACAGAGAGGATGAAGGAAGAGCAGAAACATATTTTGTTAGGAAGGCCTTGACAATTTAAATTTGGTCAAAGACAGTTCTCAGTGGCCCTGTCTGCAAGATGTTGTTAATTGTGCCTAAGGTCAATTATTTCCTGAATCCAACTAAGATGGGATTTCAGATCTCAAGCAGTGAAGGAGAGAAGAAGGGTAGGGACTGCTGGTGAGTGGGGGGAGGACAGATGGGTAGAGGTTAGAAAAAGTATCAATGAAAGATTGATATTTTATCAAGATGTTAAAGAAGACCACCATGTCAGCCTTGTAGAATCTTGCAGGTAGAAATGACAGCAAGTCCAAGACTATGGGATAGGATATGCGTGGTGAGTTTCAGGAAAACTGAGAAGACCAGGTTTTTATACAATGTTGCTGTAAATGGGGAGGTAGAAGGAAATATGGGATCATGAGGGGGTTCTGTTCAAGGTGCTTGACATAGGCAGGCATGACCCAACAGACGGAAAAATTCATGGTGTAGAAAGAAGGTTGGGAGAGTGGAGGTTTCAGAACTTAAGTTCAAATGAGATAGGGGAGTTGAAGTCAGGTATACACGTGGAGCGGCAGTTATGGAAGGAGCCTAAATAGTTTACCCATCCATGGACACTGTTCCAGGGAACAAGGAAGATTTGGTATTGAGATCTTTGAAAGTTCTCTTCTGAGTGTGTGTGCATGTGTGAAAGTCATTGAGAGAAGGGTGGGGAATACATGTTGGAGGTTTGTGAAGAAAAAAACAGTCACCTGAAGCAGTGGTTCTCAAAGAGTGGTTCAGGCCAGTGGCAGCAGCATTACCTGGACACTTGAGAGAAATGCAGTTTCTCAAATCTCACCCCAAGTTGACTGACTCAGAAACTTTGGAAATGGGGCCTAGCAATCTGAGTGTTCACATATCTTTTCCAGGTGAATCTGTGGTAGTCTCAAGCTCGAGAACCATTAGTTCAGGGTAACGGGAGAGTGATGGATTATGGAAGTGTTGCATGATTGGTGGGCAGAACTGATGCAGACACATACCCACAGTGTCTGCATCATTATGGATGAAATGGGACATTCACACAGACTACTGAGTCCAGTGGAGGAAAAGGAACAGCATGGCTTTTCTCTCAAGGGGAGCAAAAGCTGTGGTCTCCGCCATGACAGGCCTTTATTTCTCTTCTCTGCCATTACATGAATGGTCCTCACTTTCGCTGCACAGGTTCACTTTGGGTGGTTACCTTTTATAGAAAACAAAGGAGCCAATGCGTCTAATCACATCACAGAAGAGGGATATTTGCAAATGAAAACACCAAAGTGGTTGAATTGATTATACTCATCCTTGTAAGGTTTGGCATGGATTTTAGGAAGTTACTTTACAGTAAATGTTCTTAATTCAGGGTGAGGCAGTTTTTAGCAAAAAGCAAGACTCAAAGTGTCCTAAGCACATAGCAGGCCTGATTCCCCATGGGAGAACCTATCCATGGGTGTGGGTCCTGTGCATCTCCTAGTGGGAGCTGGGTCCACACCACACAGAACAGTCTCCTACACAGAACAAAGGACTTCCTTGAGAATAGTGGTCAGGAATTGGAAATGAGATCAGTCAGCAAACTTGTATTGCCTTCCAGCTATGACCCCTTCTGTGAGTGCCACAGCAAGCTGAGAACAAAGAAACAAGCCTGTTAAGAATATATGCAAAGTCATAATATAATGATGGACCATCACAAACTAGGTAGGCAGGAATCAAGGATCATGAAAATATAGGGCCAATGGTTGATAGCTCCTAGTGGGACCAAAGTTTCTTAGATTTGGGGTATCAGTGAAAATGGGTTAGTAAGAGAAAATAATTGAAATTGCAATTCTAGAGGAGTTACACTTGCTGGTAATAACATGTCTAGGCTACGTACGAACTTTGGAGTGACTGGTTGAGGTAGAATAGAGAGTAGGAGGATTTGAGAAGAGGGCATCAAGAAACTAAGAGTCTAGGATATTGCTGGATATTTAAGTCACCAAATATGCTGGAGAAACAGTAGTGAGCTAGGAGCAGAAATCTTTAAGGAATTTGGGTTAGAACCTGAAGGGTTGTAGGTGACTTCAACAAGTTGGAACAGTGGTTGATAAAAGCCCAAGGACATGACATTTAAAGATGAGAATTTTGTTGTGATTGTAGTAGTGGCAGGAAGAGGCAACATGAAGCAAAAAGGAATACTACCCCATGGTACAATAATCTTGCAAGATACAACCACCACCAATTCAGGAGGCTGAGTGAAAAGCAAATTGTTTCCTGAGAGAAGTCAGTTCATTTAGAGCAAGAAGTGAAAGGAAAGTTCTGAAACTGTAGAGGAGCTAATGATTGAGCATGAGTTCCAGAAGGCCATATGGAAGGGCTTTAGTAATTGGGGATGGGCTGTAGAGTAGACAAGAAAACAGAAAATACAGAGACAGTTGAGAGCGAGAGTCCAGGAAGATGAGGCATGATTGGGAGAATTAAGTTTCTTGTGGGGTCTGACATACATCAGAGAACAGGGTACAGTGAGGTTTGTCTAGATGTTCTTGAAGTAGACATTGAGGACAGGGAAATCTAGGACACATGTAAAGACCAAAGACCAGGTGAGAGTGATCTTCAGCTGGATCTGTGGATGGCTACTCAGTTAGAGTACATTTGGAAGTGTCTATCAGAATATGGTGTTAAAAATGAGCTGAAGAATAGATAGACCCTGGTCAGTATGGCTCAGTGGTTGGAACATTGTCCCATGGCCGAAAGGTCAAGAGTTTGATTCCCGATCAGGGCACATACATAGGTTGCAGGTTCATCCCTGGTCCAGAAGTGTATGATCCCCGGTCCCTGGCATGGATCCCCAATCTGGGTGTGTGCAAGGCAACCAATCGATGCTTCTCTCACATCTGTATTTCTCTCTCTTCCACTCTAATTTCCTCTCTCTTTCTAAAAAAGAAAATGAAAATGTCCTTGGGTGAGAAAAAGAGAGAGAGAGAGAAAGAGAGAGAGAGAGCAGGAGGGGAAGGGAGGGAAGAAGAAAGGGAGGGTGGGAGGGAGGGAGGGAGGGAGGGAGGGAGGAAGGAAGGAAGGAAGGAAGGAAGGAAGGAAGGAAAGAAGGAAGGAAGAAAAAGAGATAAGTCTAGGCTACCTGAATTTCAACACCCTAAACTCAAGTTATAGATTAGTAATATAAAATTCCACTTATCTATTCTTATTTTCTTTAAGCCTTGAAAGAAAAAAAAAAATTAAAAACATCTGAATTTGTTTCTATTCATCCCTTCAGCTTTGTAAAATCCAGTGATTGTACCTCAAGTTTATTCACTGATATAGTTTCCAGCCAGAGAGACCACTTCATTCCAGGTTGGTGCCCTATTCATTCCTCCCAGCATGTTCTCATATGAGAAGGCATTTGGTTTGCTTGCTGGTGAAGAGATGTCAGGAGTCATCCTGGTTTGGTGTCTTGAGCAAAGGTCTTTGGTGAGAGGACGATGTGTAGGATGTAATAATGTCGACTTTTCTGGGGGTGCACACCTGGAATGCAGTGAAGAGGACTACCCCAAAAGCAGCTGTTTTGGATGCCAAATCTTTTCAGAACAGCTAACTCCCACGGAAACCTCTTCAAGTCTGGCAAGAATTCCCAGGTCTCCATACAGTACACCCTCAGTTTTTACACTGGAAGCTCTTGCTTAGTGTGGAAATGCTCAAATACACTTAGAATTCATGTAATGTTCCTTTATAACCTCATAGGCAGAGACACAAGTCCTATTAGACAATGCACTTGCCCTTAAAGCTGGGCTTAATGTGTGGGAAGGGAGGGGACGGATGAAAAACAATACTTCCTGATGATCGGGGATAGATTCTAGAAGAGTTTAAAGGAAGCATTTTCACCCTGGTCAGTGTGCATCGGTTGGTGGCAGTGTAGTCCCGTGATCAGAACACTGCGGACTCGCTTCCCTCTCAAAGCATGTGCCTCGGTTGCGAGCCCCAGTCTGAGCACGGGCGAGAGGCAACCTATCCATGCTTCTCTGTGACATTAATGTTTCTCTCTCTCCCTTCGTCTCTAAAAGGCAATGGAAAAATGTCCTTGGGTGAGGGTAAAAAAAAATTTTTTTAATAAATACAGAAGGTATTTTCAAGGAAATGGGTAACAGAGGAATCTCTGGGCAGCTGCTGGCATCTTTGAGTATCTGCAGAGAGCTGCAGGGACGAAGGGAAGAGATTTGCTCCTCTGAGGTCTGTACTAAGAAAGAAAACAAAACAAAAACAAATGTGAAACCACAAACAACCCTTTAAACCTGTGAAGGGGGCTTACCTTTGAAGTGGAATGCCAATCCCTTTCTCAGCACTTCCTTGTCATCACTGTCACTACTGACCACTGTCAACAGCTTCCTCTCCAGGTACAGTCTGTGTGTAGGAAACATCATGTTAAAAGCCAAATGGAATTGAACCATAAATACTATTCTGCAGTTTTGTTTCAAATTTAATGTGTTTTAGACATGAAAGTTTACTGTAATCTTTTTTTCGACTCCGCAGTGTTTTATGTATAGTTATGGCATGATTTATATAACTCATCCCTATGAACACTTAAATAGTTTTTATTTGGGTCTATTACCAATAAAACTGCAGTTAATATCCTTATGCATATATTTTTGTGCACTAATGCAAGTCTATCTATGGCCTAAGCTCCTAGAACAATAATCCCTGGGTCAAAGAACACAGGATTGTTTTTAAGCCTGATAAATAATGCATGTTATTTTAGGTTCCAAGTGTTCATATGAATCAATAGTAAAAGATGAATAAAAATATAAACTAGGGAAAGGGAAAGGTATGTGACAGAAAAAGAGATACAATTGGTTAATGAACTAATGAAAAAGTACTCAATCTCACTTATAGTTAAATAAAAATTAAAGCAAAATTGTATTTTTACCTGTAAAATTGATAAACACTTGATGGTTCAATCCTATGTGTCACTGGTGAGAGGGTGAGGACCCAGCCCAGCATGCACCGGTGAGGGCGGTGTAAGCAGCGTCACTGATCTCAGAAAACTCCCCAGTGCCCTGCCACTGGGCCTCAAGCTATACTTTGCTCACCTGATTAGAAGAAGATCTTCAGGCACTAATTGTAACTCATTTCTCGGTTTGGAAAGCTATCTGATTTACCTCATTATGGATTCATTTACTAGTTTAACTCTCAAGGCTTTTGTTTCATGCACTTAATGAACGTGTATTAGGCATCTATTCTATGTCACCAGAAGCAGTGGAGGCCACAGCGGTGACTAGTAGTGGATGTGGCAGACAAGGCCTCTATTCTAACACAATTTTTTTCCTTTGTTTTAAATCCTCCCTTGAAGATACATTTACTGATTTGAGATAGAGAGAGAAACATCAATTGATTGCCTCCTGCACTCACTCCAGCCAGGGACAGAACTCACAACCTAGGTATATGCCCTGACTGGGAGTCAAACCTGCAACCTTTCAGTGCATGGGACAACACTCCAACCAACTGAGCCACACCGGCCAGGGCTGCTCTCACAAAATTTTTATTCTAATGGGTGAAAGTGGCAACAAGTAACACACAATCTGAAATATGATTACAACAGAGGTAACAAGTGCTATGGTATAAATAAGGTAGAGATGGCTATTTAGATAGGGCAACAGATAATCTCTCTAAAAGAATGACATTTAAGCTAAATGCTGCATGGTAAGAAATAGCTGGCCATGCTGGCCTGAAGAGACCCCTCTCAGCTGACAGCACAGCATGAACAAAGGTCCTGGGGCAGGCAGAAGGACCAATGTTGTGGTCCTTCTGTTCACCCAAAATTCATGTGTTTAAGCCATAACACCTAAGTGACTATATTTGGAGACAGGACCTTTAAAAAGGTAATTAAAGTTAATGAAGTCATAAAGGCATAAAGGCAGTGCCCTAATCTAATACAACTGGTGTCCATGTAATCAGAGGAAGGCACACCAGGAGCACACAGGCACAGAGATGGAAGGTGGTGTGAGAAGGCAGCCATCTGCAAGCCAAAGAAAGAGGCCTCGGGAGAAACCAGACCTGTGGCCATCATGATCTTGAGCTTCCAGCCTCCACAATTACAAGAAAATAAATGTCTGTGTTTTCGGCCACTTGTCTGTGGTATTCTGTTGTGTAGCTCAAGGACTCTGAGACAAGCAGCGTGGCTGAAGTTGGCTGAGCAGCCGGTGACAGAGAGGATATAGAGTTTGAGATGTAAGCAGAAGCCAGGATGACAAGAGCTTCAAGGGCGGAGGTCAAGAGGCTGGGTTTGGTTCTAAGAGTGATGGGAAGGCATAAGAGGGTGACATCTTAAAGTCTCTGATTGCTTTGAGGAGAACAGAACGGGATGGACAAACTGTGGAAAGGACATAAAAAGCTCTTCACAGAAGTCCAGAGAGAGAGAAACCGATTGAGATACAGTTTGCAGTAAGTAATGGAGGAAAGCCTGGGTCGGGGTGGGGGAACCTCCTGATGTGCCAAGGCAGAGAGGTGAGAAAGATCTACCTTGCTGAACAATTAGTAAGTGATACTGTGTCTGTAGAGAAATTACAGACAGCTTTAACATCGACCAAAAATGTTCCTCTGTTTCTTATCATGTGATGACAATTCTAGACAATGTCAGTGATAGACATTCCTCACAGCAAGCACGGGCATCTTCTACCATCTCCCACCACCCACCTTGGTACCCCGCTTCCTGGGCCTAGACAGCGGGAGAGGGAGCGTGAGCCCAGTATCTGCACCCTCCAGTGCAACGAGGCCAGATGCATATTTCAACTGCTCCCCTATACAATCAGCAGCTTCCCCTGCCTCCCCGAAGGGTGAGTGAAGAAAGCAACAGAGTTTGCAGCAAACTCTGCAAACAGAAAGCAGCAAAGGAGTTTGTCGGCACTTTTCCACAGGATGAGACAGAGATGATCCCTCTTCTGTGCCTGAGGCACGAACATAGGGAGAGGTGGCAGGGTATTCCCGAATTCTTCTCAGCTTTCTCTTCTCTCTCAAACCTTTGAACTCATTGTCCAGGCTACACAGTGTGTCATGGATGCAGCTGTCCCCTGATTAAGGATGCTAGCAACATTCAGGGCAGCCCTGCCTCTCTGAGGCCATTCCCCAGCACCCAACAGGACTCTAGACTCTGTCTTGTTCCTTGGCCAAAGTGACCTGCATAGCTTAGCTTGTACACCAAGAGGATATAGAAGAGTTATAAAATGTCATTAAGTTATTTCAAGTTGAATTGTAGGCTGAAATCTTATCTCAAACTATATCCCCACACACTGGCCAAAAGAGCTCACCAGAGATTCTGGATCCAAATAACACAACACTGATTCTCCAAATATGAACAACAGATCACTCCTCTCACTCTTAAAGTGTTAGAAGAAATTAGAGTTCAAAAGTGAAATTAAAATGGAAACTGCTTTCCCTTTCCCTTATTTTCCTCTTCCGTTTCCCACCCTGCTCCGGGGCGGAGAGTCCCACCCAGCTGCTGCAGGCTAAGCCAAATCTTCGTCCACCCCCAGAATTCTAACATGCCCCACATTTCTCAAAGAGTCAGCAAGTCACCCTGAGTCAGGAGATGATTGATCAGACATTCAGACCCACACAAATAGCATTCATGATCCCCAGTGGAAGCATTTTCATACCCAGGAGCAATGCGCCCTCCTACTTCAGCCAGCAGTGGATCACAGCTGAGAGTTCGTGGAGGAAGTAGCTCAGAGTGGGGAAAAAAGTATGAAGGAAAAAAAAACCTTGTCTTCAGATTTGCCAGGATGCCAGTTACTCTATGCCAGCTGTCTGGAGTACACAACATGTTCACTTAAACTCAATGGGGAAAATTTTCCACCGTGAGCTTCCACATTCTGCCATCTGCTCCTCCTGAGCTTTACATAAGGCCAGAGCTGCCTCGCCTGAACCCCTGCTGTCGGCAGTTCCTCCCTGAGGATCTGGGGGAACAGCAGACCTCTCTTCACCGCATACTTACCCCCACGAAACCTGCCATCGCTGTGGATTCCTTTAGCTTTGTGTGGCTATCGGAATTCCCCAAACCTGTACCTCAGTGGTCCCTCAGACATAATGACCCCAAAAGTGTTGTCCTCTCAATGTTTTTCTTAATCTAACTGCTCAAGAGGCAACACAAAATCCCTTGTTAACCACCCATTTCCTGGTACCAAGGCCACCGAGCAAATAACGTGGCAATCCTGGCCACTACTCAATGTGGTGAAACGAATGTTTGCTCCCCTAACCCAAACAGCTCCGTAGGCAGGAACTAGAAACTTGCTGAAAACTGAAACAGGCAGGCGGTAGGTGCCACCCAGGTGTGCATGCCTGGGCATGGGATTTGAAAATGGATGCCAGTCTTTTTCCAATTATAAGACAAAGTAACTCCACCTGTTAGTAAAACATGAGCTACTGAATACTGGCCTCTGACTGTTTGGATTGGCTACTTCTCCAGCAGGGAAGAATGTTAGAGAGAAAGAGGAGAGAGGAGAGAAAGAGAGAGACTGAAAAAAGAGAACACTGTTTAGTATGATACTTTCTCCTTTGCTCAAAGTGCCAGATTGAAAGGCAGGAGTATATCAGCATTCAGGGTTCTGACGAAGAAACAGTATCAGTAGGGTGTGTGTGTGTGTGTGTAAATAATATGTATTTCAAGAAATTTGCACATGCGATTGTGGGGACTGGCTAGGCAGGTCTGAAGTCCACAGAGTGGGTCATTAGGGAGGCCAGGCTGGGAACACTGACACCACTGTCCACAGGGAATGTTCTTCTTACTCACCAAAATCTCAGTGCTGCTCCTCAGGCCTTTCAACTGCCTGGATCGGGCCCACTTGGATGAGCCAGGATAATCTCCTTTGCTTAAGTTAACTGATTATAGCTGTTAATCATATCTACAAAATACCTTGACGATAAAAAACCTAGCTTAGTGTTTGAATAACCAGGTACTTTAGCCAAGTAGACACGCAAGACCAATCATCACTAACAGTGAGGAGGAATGTCCACCCTGCTCCAACAGCTGGGGACTGTGAGGGGAAGGTTTGCCAGGAGAGCGGCATGTACAGAGGAACTGGGAGAGACTCAGAGGGAGGAAGGAAAAGCTTGCAGAGGTGGAAACAGTGTGGTGATTGCAATGGGGAAAGAAGTGGGTGGAGGTGGAAGAAAATAGAAGGGGGATAAATGATTGTGGAGAAAAACACAATAAAAAGTAAAGTATTTTAAAAAGTAATTATTAAAAAAGGCAAAAGAAAAATAGGCAGAGGCAAAATAATAAGTTCTGTTGAATTCCAGAGCTAGAAAGTTTGAATTTTGTCCAGGTAGATAAGTCTTGGGATTTTAAGGTGGAGAGGGCTATGGCACGGAATGTGTTGTGGAAAGACTTACGGCAGGGACTACCAGAGGCAAGACCGGGGCCCAGATGGCCAGCTGGGAGACAGTGGAAAGGATCCATGTCAGAAACGTGTTTCTAGGGTATGTTGGAGAGTGGGGCATAAATTCATCATCTCTTCAGAATATTGAAGAGGTCGAATTTACAATACATGGAAAGAATTGAAAGTGGGTTTAGGAGACAGAGAAACGTCTGGCTGTCTGGGGTTTTGGTCATTCATTTGCTGAATTAGGAAATTGGGGAGGAGATACGATTGGTGTGTCCCAGGTGTAATGGATTCAGGATGAGAGGGTGTCTGTGAACATCCACATGTTCATCAGCAATTCTGGAGCCCTGGGGAGAGGACTGAGCTAAAAACAAAAGGTTTCGATCTTTTCATGTATGTTTAGTAGTGAGCATTGCAACTGGAAGAGATTATTTAGGAAGTCTGTGAGCAGAAGAGCCAAAGAGACTAGGAAAGGAGGAAGTGAAGGAATACATGAAGAGAAAAGGGCCAGGAGAGAATCCACGGAGACAGTGACATTTAATGGTCTGGAACGGGAAAGAATCTGGTGAGTAACAACAATGAGATGAAGAGGAAGTGCACGCTCCCGACAACCACCCCCTAAATGGTGATTTTCAATGCAGTGCTGCCTTTCATCCTCCTCCGTTCCATTTTGTTAAGGGTTTATCCAATGCCCTCCGGGGCTAGACACTACTCTGGAGGCACAGTAATGAGCAAGGGATGACTTCAGCCCCTTCAGTGCTTTACATCAGGGTTTGTCAACATGGGCACTATTGACATTTTGACTCAGATCATCCATTGTTGTGGGGGGCTGTCCTCTGAATTGTAGAATGTTTCATAGCAGTCCCTCTACCCCAGTTGTAACAACCCAGAGTGTCTGCAGACATTGTCACACATCCCCTGGGATGGAGTGAAATCACTCCCAGTTGAGAACTACTCAATTAGGACAAGTCTAACAGCAGAGATAGACACACAACCACAATAAAATATATCACAATCTATGTTACAATAGGTTTACTGTTGGTCAGGAAAGTTGCAAATGACAGAATCCATTCTTGCCATGTAAGCAGAAGGAAATGATAAATATTACCAGATATTAGATCGCTATGGAATCCATGGAAGACTGCCAGGAATGACACGGCCAGGAGCAACACAGACAGAAGAAACGCCCAAGCACAGCTCCTGGTGAAACACCTCCACTGCCACCGCCTCCACTTAATAGCAAGTGTATGAGAGGCTAGATGCCAGAGCCCATCTCCCTGCTCCCCCCTGAGTTGGCCCAGGAAAACCAGCCCACACTGCTGCCTGCAAAACTTCCAGATGATCTTCCCATTCAATGTCTGATCACTCCAAAATTTTCCATGGGTATGTCTGACGGGTGAAACCAAGCTTTCATGCCTGGTTGTGGAAAAACAGCTACAGTTTTGAAGCACAGAAATGAGACTTTGTTCACAATTTTAAAATATCACCCTCCTTTCCAGCTTATAGCCTTTGAAATTTATGTGCAAATTTAAAGTCATAAATAAATCTCTTTATTCCTTTGTGTGAGCCTTCTATTTCTAATTGACTTCTCCATATCTTCACCTGGATGTCCCAAACTGTATCACAACTTGACTTTTCTTAATAACCACACCATTCTGCCAGGTGTCTAGTCAGGAAAACTTGGCAACAGTTTCGAATGCCCCTTTAGCCTGTATCTGTCCAGCTGTCCTATTCTGCTGACTCTAATAGCTTATTCTTTCTGTCCTCACTTCAGGGTTTGGACATTTCTCTTAATTTATGCTAGTCTAGCCACTTGTCCCATTCAAGCTCCTTCTTTCCCTGACTTCCTGAGTGCAGGAAGAAGGAATTAAATTCACTGAAATTCTATGATATGTCAGATGCTGTGGTAGGGACTTTGCATAACTCATCTCATTTAGAAGCAGCTGGACAGTGTGAGAGGAAGAAGTATAAAGTAATTCTAAAGTGCACAAGCAACCAAAAAATTGATCAATTACATTTGACAAAATTAAATAATTTTGTGCATCTATGGATATTATCAAGAAAGTGAAAAAGACAATCCATAAAGACCTCTTATAGAGACAAACCCAATGTCACACAGACAAACGCATAATTGAAAGAGAAAAAGATACAATTTACTAAATCAGGGATATCTGAGTTTTCAGATCTTAAAAAAGAATATGTTCTTATAATTTCCTTTTTAAACATGATAGCCAACGAATGAAGTAACAAAAGAAGGAGGAAAGAGAAATATGTAACACATATTAATCTCGTGTTTTTGTTAACAAAACCAATATGGAATGAACATGGTTTCACCACATCTGCTTAACCTTGGAAACTCACTGTTCTGTTCACTCTTGCTCTGGAAGTTTTAAATGGCAAAATCATTCCTGGCTTCATTTGCAGTCTGAATGAGTAAAATGACATCTGAAATATTTGTAGTTGTGTGCAACATTCCCTCTGAGAATTATAAATAAGCCAAAAACGTCAAATAAAGCAAACAAGACCCTCCTTAAGAACCATAGAAGAAACAAGACTCAGTGAAAAAGGCATGTTTTTGCAGTATAGCCTCATTAACAGCAGAACTCACATGACCCAGATTTCTCTTTTGACCAATCAATTCATTAGTAGTAAATTTCAGTAAACATGAATGAATCGGCACCTAAGTATCCACTTCTGAGCTAGTGACAACCTTTGCTCAGTAATGGTACAATGCACGTTTGTTTTATTTTTTTAATTTAGATTGTGTAAGTTCTACAATATGTTTGTAAAATATTAAATGACTATCAAATAGATTTTTACATGTGTGTTTGTTATCCCTCTACTTAAGCATAAGAGTTGGGGATCATATGTAACATTCCAATTAAAATGTTATTTCAGTAAACTGAGCCTAAATCCACCCCTGCTATGTGTAGCCATATTTTTAAGGTGGGCGAACAATATTAGTTGATCTCCCAAACTGTGCATTTTTAGATCTTAAGCATTTATAGTACTATAAATCCTTTACGAAGTAATCAAACCATCACCCACAATATCAAAACACTTCAAAAGAAACTTCATAAAAATACCATGCTTAAGTTCTCCTTTACTTCTGGCTAAATGAACTAAAGAAAGAAAAAAAATTCCCTCAAGCCAACATAGAGGCAGAAAGCAAAAAGACTTCAGAAATCCAAGAGGAATAACATACATTTAAGAAATAATATTGGATTTTAAATTAAAGTCTTAACTAAAGGTGGTTCTAAAAATCAATGTGCTCTGCTTCCAGGAAAGAGGGAGGATTCCAGCACAGTTCTAAGTACACAGTAAACACTCAACAAATCATTGTCAATTGATAGAAAAGCAGTGACAAACATCTCATGCTTTTCTATAAATAGGGGCTGAATCAAAGTTCTCTCTTTATCTGAAAGCCACCTTTATCCTGTGTAACGGGGGTGATCCCAAAAGCGAGACATTAACACGGCCAGAGGAAGTCAGGAGACACCTGTGGAGGCGTGAAAGCGGGACTTGAGCGTTGGCAAAGACAAAAGACCAGCTTTTTATTTTCCCACCACTTCAAAGACAAATTTTTTAACCGAAGGTATTTTCTCTGTTGGCTCCATGATGTGGAGAATAACTCTGGGAAAGGCTTAGACCTCCCTAACCAATTGGTCCTCATCTTTCTAGAAGGTGGGTAAGAAAAAGATGGCATCTGGCACTGAGTAATTATTGATCCTGTCACCCCTCCAGATCCTCCTCAATGTCCAAGCAGTAAACAAAATGGGTGGCAGTGGGACCATCTGGGGGAACTCTCCCCCACTGTGTCTTTAATCTCCCATTGAACGACACAGAGCCGACATAAATATTATTGCTCCGTGGGTGTGCTTTGGGTATTTGCACAGAAGGTGTAACCCTGAGGAGACTAAATGAATGATTACTGTTCTAGAAAACACAGCAGATGACAGGTGGCACTTCCTGAAAATTAAGGACTATTTTTCCAAGTGCACTGGTCAAGCAGATGAACACTGCGTGCGCACTCATCAATCTCGTGCAAAAACACCCGAGTTTCCCTCTCTTAAAAGTATTACCATTAAAAGGGAATTATCCTACTTAGGAAAGAGGGCCGTGTGTGTGTATTTAACTTGAAAACAAGATTTGACAAGGTGACCATCTGTTTTCCCTTTCCCACTTAATTACAAAAAGAGTGGTGCTTGAAGCCAATCAAAATACCCAGGGAGGAATTGGGATTATGACGTCTTCGTTTTCTCTGTAAAGTTCAGACTTAACACTTGCTCATATGGCCACGTTGAAGAGTGGCAGAATTAGTGCCCATGCGACTCATCTCCCACCACAGCCATTCGGCTTGAAGCCAATCAACCTGAAAACAGTGACACACTCACCCTGTGGCTGCAGCCTTTCCTTTGGAAGGACAAAGGCCCCACTGGGTGACATCAGCATGGAATCATCTCCACTCAAGGTCAGAGTTTCTACCAGCAGAGTTTGTTTGGTGTTTATTTGTTTTCAATTAAAATATGCTTGAATGTCAAACTGGGGGAATAGCTCCTTGTAATGGAAAGCACAACACAGAAGTAATTACTTCAGAATATTTGCCTTTGTGTAGACATGACCTTGCAAGAGCAAAAAGTAAAACCTGTGTCCCTTAACTCCTTGGTATTTTCCTAAAAATATAATGCCCCCTTCATTCGAGTGCTGCACTCTCTAGTATGGAAGCCAGCAGCCACATGGGCCCATTTAAATTGAAATTAATTAAAATTAAATAAATGTGAATTTTAATTGCTCAGCCATACCAACCACATTTCAAGTGCTCTGTAGCCTGAGGTGGCTAGTGACTACCATGCTGGAAGTACAGATAGAGAATATTTCCGTCATATACAGTTCTACCGGAGATATGTGAAAAAAAAGCAAGGCTTTACTGGGATGGAAGGGAGGAGGTAAGATAGCATGCTCTTTCAAGTTCCAGCTTTGACTCAGTTCTGCCTTTTACTTGGGTAAATGACTAAAACTCCCTAAAAGACTCATCTGTAAAATGGGGATAACAACAGTACAACTTTCCAGGATAATATGAGGGTTAAGTGAAATAATATAGGCAAAGTATCTAACATATTATACCACACCCTATAAATGTTATATATTACTGCATTTCATCAAGCCTAAGCCACAGAACTTTCCACATTTTAACAGATCTCAAATTCACATGTGAGCTGTCGTCAGTGCCAAAAGGAACCTGGCAGCGGAGGGAGCTGTGACATGGATGTCAGCTCTGGCACATGTGTGAACCAGCCTGTGCTGGAAGGTTACAGATTCCTCTGGGTCCCGCCTAAGCTGAGAGAGAAGCCTTGTTAGCATGAAATAAATGTACTTGAACTTCATTTTAAATTAGGACCCTAATTGTTATTTAAAATGTCTTCACAAAGATCCATGAAAATTTAACAGAGAAACAAATGATAATTGTCTGCAGAACATTGTCATGCTCTATGCAATAAAATTAAAAGCAATAGAAATGGCCAAATCTCTTGGAATAGACATGAGTTTCTCAAAATTATATGGTTTGATGATGTTTATTCTTAAATGCCAAATGGCTATTATTCTGGTACCATACCCATGAATCAGAAATCCCCAACTGACTTTTAGGAACTGTTTAATGTGCATCAGTATATAATTCTATTAACACAGAAAAATGTAATAATTATTATAACCACAAAGGAATATTCATCAATCCTGGCATACTGTGATGTACCTTGAAATTAGTCTTTTGTTCCCAAATGTACTAAAGAGGAACAGATTATAAAAGATCTACCGTGAAGTGCAGTGGAGAAGGTTGCCATGACAATACAGTGTCCAAAATAGACTAAGGAGAACACTTGGACTCTAAATGTAAAAAGACTTCAGCTCAAACCAAACGTATGAACTGAAGAATGTATGTCTATCAGGAAAAAAAAGTTGTGCAATTTTATAGATGCTCTTTTTTTTCTAAAATGCTGTTATAAAATTCACGATATATGTAACAACTTACGGTATCTGGTATCATGGAAATGTGGGGATCATCAACAAGAAACAAATGAAGAGAAGATAAACCTTTAAATCTCCAAAATTTAGTAATAGAACAGAGTTTTAGTTGTTATTTTTAGTTCTATTGTTAGTAATATATTTCACCAAACTGAAAACTTAGTTGTAAAACATGCAATTATTTTAACAGCCACTGAAGAAAAAATCCCACTCCAATTAATCTTATGAAAGTGTCTTTTTATCATTTAGGATTTTTATTTTATATTATTGAAATGATTTCTTAAAACTTATTTTTCCAGAGATTTACAGGATCTGTCCAGAAGATATCCAGCCATGTAATATGAAAAATAGTGACATTTATTGAAGAAGATACAAACCATAAGAAACATTGTACATTGAACAATGTCGCCTCAGTCCCCTTCAAAGTAGGCACCTCAGGACCTCACACTGTTCTCCCAATCCCCGTCAGCTGCCCTGTCATATTTTCCTGAATTTCATCAATGGTCTGAAATCTCTTCCCTTTCAAAGGTGATTTTAGTTTTGTGAAGAACCAGAAGTCACATGACTCCAAATCTGGGCTGTAGGGGGGCTGAGTCACCTGGGTGATTTGATGTTTCACCAAAAACTCTGCACAGAGCTGATGCATGAGTGGATATGTTGTCGTGATGAAGCTGCCAGTCACCAGTGGTCCATCACTGTGGCCTTCTGAATCATCCGAACAGGTTCTGCAGGGGAATGCTCAAGCTAAATGGAAAATTTAATGCAAATCCATTGCTCTACTCACTCAGTCATTTTGAATGTGATGGTCACCCAGTACACATGCTCAGTCAATAGCATCTACCACCCCACCAACTAGTAGAAGTCATCATTGTTCACACATGTGTATTCCAGTCCACTCTCCTTGGCTGCCAGGATACTCTGACGTCACTCAAACCATTCTTGTTACTAAAAGTGGCTGGACTTTTTCTGGACAGACCTCATATGACATTTATCACTTTTATGTATTCACAAAAAGGAAAACATCAACAAAAATGTCAATGATTAAGATAGTCCAATTATTCTTCACATAAACCCTCTAACAGGCCTTTTTGTACTCCAGGCTTATCATGAGAATATCATACCTGATTACTGTGGGGAAAAAATTAACAAGAATTGAAAAACACCCATTATCAGGTAGCACTAAGGCAGCTCTGGAGTCAAGGGTGGATGGAGCACTCCCCAGATGGGGAGAAGGGAGGCAGGTGTTCACCCACCCAAAGACTGCCAAAGGCCTCCTTGGTCAAAAGCTAACACGTTGCAGCCAGCAGGTCTGAGAACATCCTCAGCTTCCCTTACAGAAGCCCTCCCACAGTCTTCCGTGTTATTTTTCTGTGACTATGTTTTTACAAATGTAATGTTTACTGGGTTTCCCAACCTCCCCAATATTTTTTATTTGTACAGATTTTATTATGTTTGGGAGGGGGAGGGAGAGAGAAAGAGAGGGAGAGAAACCTAGAAACATCGGTGGGGATCAAGCTCACAACCCAGGCATGTACCCTGACCAGGGATCGAACTGGCAGCCCTTAGCTGTATGGAATGACTTCCAACCAACTAAGCCACACAGATCAGGGTCCCCCACCTTTGATTTTAAAAGGTGTTCTTGTTCATTATAAAGAATGCAGGAAAACAACAAGGAACTGAGAAAAAGCTAGCATCCCAGAATCTCATCGATGTTGGTAGTAATTAGGCATGTTTTGTCTAATCTTTTCCTTGTGCTCTAATTGTGATAATAATGATTATGTGATTTTGCTTGTGCTGTTTTTACTTAGTATTTCCCAGAGTAATAAATGTTCTACCAAAAAAATAAGGCAAAAAGGAATCCAACAGGAATCACTTTCACACTCAAAGTGATTAATTTCTGTGCTTTTCCACATTATTTTATTGGAAGATAACATATATTGGATAGAACTTGAGAGAGGGTTCCATTTCTGACAGTGGAATTTTCTTGCACGGGCCTGATGTGCTGTTGGCCAGTGCCGACGCTGCCACTTCTCTGTCCTCTTTAGACCGCACTGGGACGTGCAGTCCTTCTCAACGTCTCTACCGGGCTTGCTGTCCGAACCCTCAGAGGACGATAGCAATCTAGTCATGAATAAATTAAATGCATACCCCTCCATTCTGTCTCTGTGTTTTCCTGCACACACAGTGACTGGAATTCCTTTTCAGTGTGCAACCATAGTTTCATCTTTCTTTAAAAAAATTTTAAAAATGACTAAACTCAACACGTGTAATGACGACAATGCCCATAATTCAATTGAAGTGATAACAATATAATCAGTCATGCCACAGGGAGGCAATACCAATAGTGGTATAACTACCACCTGGGAAACTACACAATGCCTTTCATGGTAAGACATAGCCTGACTTCAGTGTGTAGAAAATGCCATCTTAAAATCACTGATTATCAATTTATAAGGAAATACTAAGGTCCTGATAAACGAATACTGTGGGGATCCAATCAGCAAAGCCCAGACTGCAAAAAGTTCTACATGTCAAAAAAGCTGGGTTCTTCAAATAAATTACAGGGGTTAGGGGGAGAAGGAAGGGGGATAACAATACATTGAAAGAGAATTAGAATACATTCAAAATATATCAGTCTACCTCAATGTATTACTGTATTTGTCAGACAATTGGAAATCTGAGCACTAATTGGATATTTTAGAATATTAGAGAATTATTGTTAAATTTTAGGTGTAGTGATGGTGTTGTGCATATATATATATACATATATATATATAAAGCACTTATCTTTTAGGGGTACATGTTGAACTATTTACACAAGAGATGGTATGAAATCTGGGGTTTACTTCAAAATAAAGCAGAAGGTAGACGTGAGCAAGGGCGTGTCCGTGTGGCCGTGGGACCTCGACCAGAGCCTCCCGTGATCACCATCTTCTGGTCATTGCACCCTCCTGTACTTTCCCGCCCTGGAGTGTGGGCTGCACCCAGTGCCTGTTTTCCTGAAGAATAGAATAGAAAGGCACGATTACGATACACCGTGCCTTTCTGTCTTGCTCATCTCTCTTGCTCTCTTTCTCACTGGCTATCTGATGAAGCAAGCTGCCGTATTGTAAGATGCTCTCTAATGAGGGAGGTGTCTTTCCGAGGGCTCTGGGGTGAACAAATCCTGCCAACCATCGTTGGAGTCACCTAAGAAGTAAATCCTTCCCCGGGGAGATTTGACATGACCACAGCCTTGTGGGAGACCCAGAACCAGAGAATCCAAATTACCCCTATCTAGAGACCTAATCCACAGAAACTTTGAGCTGCTTGTTGTCTTAAGCTGCTAAATTTGTGGGTAATTCCTTTTACTCCAATAGATAACTAACACATGTGACAAGACTGGCCATGGTTTGATGACTTTTGAGGTGAGTGAAAAGTGTATGGGATTCATTTCCTATTCTTTCTACTTTTGTGTATGTTTGAAATTCCTCATAATAAAAACTACTTGAAAAGCAGTCAGTGAAATATGGTAGAGACAAGTCACTGCTGTTCCTGTCCTCCACCATTTAACGGCAGTGCAGTTACTTTCCATATGGCTAAAGTTTGTCTGTCTGCCTCTCCTGCTTTGCCAGGTTTCCTACTCTGACTTGTCTACTGGACCCTGCAAGACAGTAAACATTTCTGAGTATCTGCTAAGTGCTAAAGAACACATGAACTAGTGCACCAATTAAAAAAAAAAATTAAGAGAAAAGGCTCTTCTTATGTTACCTTTAGGATCAATTTGCGAAATGGCAACAGGATAATTGAAGTGACAACGAAAGGAATATATAAACAAAAGAGGGGAAGGAGCTCTGGTATTAAACTGAGGAAACACAGATGAGGACAAAGTTTTTAGTTCAGTTTCGAGGCTGTAGATTGATGTCTCTGCTTTGGTTTTCTTCTTTCTTTGTTGCTGTTACTTGTTGGTTGATTTTGTATGTTAGTTTGTTTTGTTCATTAGATTCCACATAATGAAATCATACGGTATTTGTCTTTCTCTGGCTTATTGTGCTTAGCACAATGTTCCTGAGGTCCAGCCATGCTTTTACAAAGGGTGAAATTTATCTCCTTTATGGCTGAGTAGTATTCCATTGTGTAAATATACCACAGCCTTTTTTATCCATTTTGTTTTTGTTCAATCTGCCTGAATTTTGACTATTTCACTAGTTTTTAAATCTCTGCTAGCAGCACAAGAGAGAAAGCACTTATGTAGTCATCAGATACTTCCCCTTGTCAACACGTGTAGAGAATGTTACAGATGATGGAAACAAATAGCAAAAATTAAATAGAGTTAATTAATACAAGTTAATATTGAGTGAGGATTTGAAATCCTACCAAATATGCAGCCTGCCAATACATTATAGGTCTAAGTTTATAAGGTCACATCTCGATAAAATTTAACAAGTGTTTTAGAAGAGATATAAAATGTTTTTTATCACACCCACATGTAATTTTCTTATCTTCTTTTGACAGGGATAATTTTAAATGAGCTATTTGCCACTTTGTTCTCATAAAATGATTATAGGATGTGACTCACTGAGGCCTAAATTATGTGAAAATGCTGGAAAGAAATCTGCTGAACATCAGCTGTTAAGGACCAGTAACACATCAGTCTATGGGAACAGGTTTCCTACCTTTGTGATCTAGTCCACGTAGGGAGAAACAGTATATTAAGTTGTTCAACACATAAATTCTGGGTGGAATCACATGGACTTAAATACAAGCTCTGTTACTTATTCAGGGTACAAGCTTGGGCAAGTGCTTTAAATGCTCCAAGCTTCAGGGTGTTCACCTGATGAGAACCTATGATAATGTAGTTAACTTCTATGTGTGCAAATAGCACATGTAAGTGACTTAGCACAGGCTGAGGCACCATAACTGCCCCTCAATAAATGGCAGTTATTATTGTCATTGTTACCAAAACCAAGAGAAGAAAATCTGAGACCCTTGGCTACCTAAGCCAACACTCTTTGGATGTATAAATGTGAATTAAAATATAGAGTACAATAAGCCTCCCACTCTTCCTCAGATAATATTTTCATGTTGAAACTGGGGAGGTAAAGATAGGAGGGTAAGTTGGTATATATAATTTGCTTCTTTATGATACTACAGTGTAATACACTTTCAAGATCCTAGTACTGGCCTAACACTGATTCTCAACTGGGGGCAGTTTTGCCCACTAGTAGGTCCTAGGGGACATCGGACAATTTGGGACATCCGGAGACATTTTTAATGGTTACAACTGGGAAGATGCTACTGTTATATAATGGGTAGAAATCAGGAATGCTGCTAAACATCCCACAATGCACAGGACAGCCCCCAGCCACAAAGAATTATCCAATCCAAAATGTAAATATACTGAGGTTGAGAAACTCTGCCCTAGCCAAAGCCAAGAACAAATTCTTTTAGTTGGCCTTTAAATGTTTGGAGCAAGCATTTAACAACAGCTAAGACAGCTTTTCAGCTCTCCTGCTTTCAGCCAATGGAACTAACCATAATTCTTTAATCACACTATCCAAAACTTCAGAAGACCTCTCCCTGATGCTGTTAGGTAAAACAGACTTTACTTTCAAGAAGAAAGAAGAAAAGAATAGTTATGCCTTGAGAAAACAGAAATCTCAAGTTTTTCCTCATTACTGGGACATGGAAAAACTGATATATATTATATTACACATGTTATAAATATATGACAGATAAATAAATATAATGCACAATTTGAACTTTCCTATACCTGGAGTTTGTGACCCATCTGACCCAACACCATTGTATGTTAAGGGTGGGTACAACAAGGTAGAAATTGAGCACCACTTATATTTCTTTAGTAGCTCTGATCTTCCAACCAACCCTGCTCTCCACTTCAATCAAAACACTTCTAAGAGTCTCTGTGAATATCTCTCCACTAAAAACCAACACTAGACCCCCACCACCATCAGCTAACACAGCATTTCACACCACCTATTATTATTTGAAGAGCTTGAAACCAGAAGTCATACTTTTCCACACTGAAAATATTTGAATGGGCTGTCAAAAAGCCTCTCAGAAATGTGCTCCATCCAACAGCAACAAACCCTGTGCAAACAAATCAAGTGGTGCAGAAATCCTTTGCACAAGATGATAGGGGAGGCCTCCATGCTGACACTGCAGGCAAGCCAAGTTTTCATGTACTTGGATGGCTGACCTCCAACTTCTGACATATTCATTATATTCCAGCATGTCGGCTGCAGATTGCATTGAAGTGATGACAGCTACAAGACAGCCAACGAGGAATATGGCCATTCTGGCAACAGGTGGCCTTTCACTTGTACTGGGAAAGTTAATCTAGTTTATCATCAAAGTATATTATGTTCAAGGAGTGTCATGTTTTGAGAGCTCTAGTGACGGATCAAATAGAGAAAGCATTCTTCCGTGGAACATGACATTTGGGGGAGACCAACCCTTTCAAACCACTTCATTGTTTATGCTTGATTCAGATCTAAGTTTCTCCATTGTCTCAAGGTTTACATTACAGGTTCCGAATTATGGTTTGTGTCGCCTGCCAAAGGCTGACGGAGGTACCCACAATCTCGCCTTAAACAATCAAATGCCTCTACAATGAGGAATTTTTAATGGCCCTAATTTGTCAGCAGAAAAATACATTGAAGAAAAGGCCAGCAGCAAAAGTAAATTCATATCCACACAAATTGACCATCACATTTCCAGATGAATTTTCAAATTATAGCTGTTCAAACCAGTTCTGCCTACCCCCATTCAAAGTATAATTTTTAAAACAATCAGTGAAATAATGTTCTATCCAAGGCTCATAATGGGGAAACAATGGCCCCTGGAGGGTACTAACTTCTCTTTGGGTTTAACTTTGGATTGTGACAGTAAATCCCTCTCCAACCTCTCTCCCATCCCCACTGAAACCTGAGATAAATGATGCTACATGGTAGTATTTATTCAGTCATCCATCCCATGGCTGCCTTCCAAGTTGGATGGTTGTTTTGCTGCACTTTGGAGCTCATTTGAAGAACTCTTAATGCTTCTAAAACAGAGGGAGGCAATCAAACTACTCATTTGCCTTGTGGAAAATAATTTTGACTTGCTCAAAAGTCTTCTAGCCTATTTGGGTCATTCTTTATAAAGAGTCTTAGTGGGGGAGAAATAGAGTAACATTACATGTTTTTTTCATTCTATGTAAACTCTTTTTTGCCCAGAACAGTTCAAAACATTTAATCTCTAAAAGCAAATTAGTGTCTCTGATCCACAACTACCTTTCTGCACTGAAAAGGATGGCAATGACCCCATACACATACAGAAAGAAGGCTACCTACCTAGTCATAATACTTCTCTCATGATCTCAGGCTCTCCTGGAGAATCAGAGTAGGCGTCAGCTGACTCATCTCCGATGTTGATGATTCTAGAGCATTAACCTTCCATCCTAGCAATCTGACCAGTGCTTCCCTGGGTATTGGTCAAATTGAGTACCTTCAGGCCAACAGTCTCATGTGATACATATAGTTCTTCTGATCATTGAACACCTCATAGAAAAATCAACATGGACACATGTAAAGAAATAAAAGTTAAATGACGTAGTTCTGTTCTATAAATACTCTGTACACCAATTACTTAAAATATGGATTCAGTATTTTATTTTTTTATTTTATTTAAACAATCACTTACATAGCACTTAGTATATGCTAGACATTGTTCTCAGTACTTTTCATATGTATAAAGATATTTAATCCTCATAAAAATATCATAGGATAGATGCTATTATTATACAGGTTATAGCAAAATTAAGTTTACAGTTCTGAGTACGTGAAATGCAGAGTTTATTCTTGTGTTATTATTTATGAATTATTGTATTATTTTCCATAGGAACAACTATAAAACTACTTTTTCCCATGCTGCATCCTTTTTACAGATAAGAAAACTGAGGCACAAGAGGATAAGGACCTCCCACAGACACAGAACAGTGAGAAGTGGCAGGCCACGCTTGGGCTCTGTTAGCTTTCTTCCAGAGTCTGGGACACTAACCACCATGCTATGCTCTCTCCACCAGCAGCATAAGAACAACACTAATAATATCCACAATGTAATGAGCCGCTATGGATGACATATTCAATCCTTACCACAACCCACTGAGGGAGGTACAGTTATCATCCCTATTACGCATATAAGGAAACTGAGGATTAAGTAGTTTCAATTGTTTGTATAAAAACAGGCTAGCAAGTGGTAGAACTTGGGCTGGAGTTTGGGAAAGTAAGAGGTAAAACAGAAAATAGTTCTGTGTCTTAAATTTCTAATAGTTTATAAAGAATGTGTTCATCGGTCTGGAAGCATTAGGGATATTTTTAGAAGTGTGACCTTTACTCACCCTAGAAATGGAAAGTGAAGTGAGATTCTGGTATGCCTGGCCTTCCTCAGACATTAGAAGTCTATTTCTAAAGGACTTGAAGATTTAGTTCTTAACTCCATTAGGCTAATAAGACCCTAAATCTTTAAAAATACCCAAAGTTAATTCACTTATAAAAGGAAAGTCAAAAAATGAATGCTTTTACAAAGGTAAAATTACTTTATCTTCAAGAATCTCAGCATTATAATGCTTCTTTTTAAAAAATAATAATTAGAAACATAAGACATTGACTTAGAAAATGTGCTGATATCAGGAAGTAAATCATACTAGCAAATGTCATTGTCTTATCAGACAGAATACAAGGCTTCCATGAAAAAAATAATGCAAATAAAAAATTAGAATAAAATATTAACTTTAAAATCCACATATATACTGGAAGATTGTATAATCACTTAAAATTGTGTTCACAAAGATTTGTATGGGCTTGAAGTAATTTTAGTTATGTTAAAAAGTAGCATAAAGTCTGTATATGGAGTATAAATCCAATTCTTTTTGTTTTAAACCTACTCATTTAGTCATTCATATGCATATAAATTTCAGGCAGTAAACACACCAAAATGTTAACAAAGGATACTCCTAAATAGTAGGATTGACAGTGGTATTTATATCCTTGTTTATACTCTTTATAGTTTCCAAGCTTTTTATAGTTCAGCCTATATTACTTTGATAGTCAGGAAAAAATAACAGCCATTAGAAAACCAGGGAATAACTGTCCCACCCCACGAGAGCCCCATCTCAGGAACCTCTCATGAGCCTTTCGCTTCCACAGCCCAGGTCAGAGGAAGACTGAAGACAGGATCTCAAACTAAACTGAAACTCAAACTAGAAGGCTATTTAACTGAGGAAAAACATTGTATAAAGGATACAAGTCATTGTCAAAAGAGCCAGAAAAACAAATGAAGTCAATCGAGGGATGTGGTGAGGTCACACAGGAGAGGACATTACTATCTACTGCACGGGAAATGTGGAAAGAAGTCCATGGTCTGGAAGAACAGAGCAGAAGAGAAGAGCCGGGCAAGAAAAGGAGTAAATTCAGAATTCGGTAAATTTTTCTGAATTTACTCCTGCAGCAGGAAGCTACAGACCTTGACTTTTGTGACTGAAGTAGCTTAAGTAAGGCACTCAAGACTGGACTCAAGTCAAGAAGACAGATAAGCATTTTCTTTTCTTTTCCCTGGGTTGGAAAGTGGCTTTGTGGTTTGAAGATCATCTGTTGGTTTGGTACCCCCTGCCCCTGTACTGCTGTCCTTTAAGGTAATTCCTTGGAGGCATCTATATGTGGGGACTTGAAGTAGAGTCAGTTTTCTTCCAATTCCTCTCCTTACATAGACCAAAGAATTCGTTTCTGGTTTCTGCCTGCTGGCCATTAAAATACATGCCTGTCCCAGCAAGTGCGTACCAGGGTCCCTTTTCCCCACACCCTCCTCAGCATTTGTTGTTTGCTGATTGTTGATGACGGCCATTCTGACTGGTGTGAAGTGTGTCTTGTTGTGGTTTACATCTCTCGGATGGCTAGTGATGTTGAGCAGGTGCCTGGGTGCCCTCTGTATGTCCTTCTTCAGAAGTGTCTCTTCAGGTCCTTTGCCTGGTGTTGATTCATATGAGTTCTTATATATTTTGGAGATCAAACCCTTGCCTGAGGTATCATTGCCAAATATGTTTTCCCATACAGTTGATTCCCTTTTCATTTTGCTGATGTTTTCTTTAGCCATGCAGAAGCTTTTAAGTTTGATGTAGTCCCATTTGTTTACTTTTTCCTTTCTTTCCCTTGCCCTAGGAAAAACATTGCTACATGGGATATCTTAAATTTTACTGCCTATGTTTTCCTCTAGGACTTAAATGCTTTCTCAACTTATATTTAAGTCTTTTATCCATTTTGAGTTTATTCTGGTGTATGGTGTAAATTGGTGGTCTAGTTTGGGAATATACCCTAAGAATCCCAAGTCACCAATTCAAAAGAACTTATGCACCCCTGTGTTCATAGCAGCACAATTTACAATAGCTAAATGCTGGAAACAGCCTAAGTGCCCATCAGTAAATGAGCAGACCAAAAGATTGTGGTACATTTACACAATGGAATACTACATAGCAGAAAGAAAGAAGAAATTCCTACCTTTTGCAACAGCATGGATGTAACTGGAGAATATTATGCTATGTGAAATAAGCCAGTTGGTGAAAGACAAATACCATATGATCTCATCTATAAGAGGAATCTAATGAGCAAAATAAACTAAGGAACAAAGTAGAACCACAGTCATGGAAATACGGAAGAGTATTTCCATTATTTCCACTGAAAGTGACTGGAAGGGAGGTAATGGTACAAAGAAGGGAAGGGACTAGACAGAGAACATATATGAATGACCCATGGACATGGACAACAGTGTGGGAATTGACTGGGAGTGGGGGTGGTGGGAAGGAAGGGAGAGGGGTAAGGGGAAAAATTCAGACAGCTGTAATAGAATAACAATTTAAAAAGGTAAAAAATGAAATACATGTCTGTGACCTTCAGAGCCAGCACTCCCCTCCACTGCCAGGCAGATGAAAATTAACGGCCACATTCAGCTTAATTTCAGTTTCCTCTTCATCTTTGGTCTCTGGGATGTTTTTAACTTTCTTGAATGTTCAACTCTTTCTTTGAAATATCTTTGTTATATTTTACCAAGCAATTTCAGCTATTCTGTAGCCCAAGATTTTGTTGCTGTCTTTATGTCTTCTAGTCAGCCATATATTGCCAGCAATTGAAATCCTATTATATTTAAAATATTTCCCTCCCCTTTATAATCTTTTTTTTTGCTATAAATTCAAGCACCCTTTCACATAAAATTTACTACCAATCTTACAATATTTACTGTGGGTTTTGTCTATCAACCATGCATAGACAAATGACATCACAGAATGATATGTCCTTAACCGTATCCAATGACATGGTTGCCAGGATCAGCCAGTTGCCATGAAGAGGAACATTCTTCTTATGGGCCAGACATTTCCCCACCGGCTTCCCCAGGCCAACAGGTTCCAGTCAAGGCACACTGGAAGACTTCCCTTTTTCCATTATTAAGCTTTCCCACAGTTCTGCCTGCTTTTGAGTCTCTACCAAATGCAAGTGGTGGTAGCTGATTCCCTTGTGATAGCAGTAAATAAATAGCCTTTGTTTTTCATGTTTGATCAGTCTTCAGTTTATTTCCACACCATGGAAGAATAGGGGAAATGCCATGATCAGCTTGTGGAAGAATTCATACAAATGCAACATCATTTAGTTGTTGCAAAGTGTGTTATGGAATTTATACCTAAATATGACAGACAAGGTATTGTAAACACACCTAAACTCTATTAGTACCTCAGCTCTGAGATTGCCTCCTTTTAATATATGTTCTTACATACAGTAATCTCCACGCATTTTTAATTCTCTGTACCATGGATACATTTGGGCAAGCATTCCCAAAATATTGATACTTATTTATACATTTATACATGTAGAAAAATTTAGGCAATGTATAGACTGAAATAAAGCTACTTTTTAAAAGATTTCATTTATTTATTTTTAAAGAGAGGGGAAGAGAGGGAGAAAGAGAAGGAGAGAAACATTAATGCATGAGAGATACAGTGATCAGTTGCCTCCCACGCCCCCAAATAGGGACCTGGCCTGCAACTCAGGCACATGCCCTGACCGGAAATCGAACCTGCGACCATTCCATTCACAGGCCAGTGCTCAATCCACTAAGCCACACCATCCAAGGGCTAAAACTACTTTTAAACATTCTGTGAATCATGATAACTTCATACTGTCAGTAGTTAATCCCTTTGTTGGGGGTGTAAATTCACATGTGAAAAAGCCCTCCTGGTAATTTCCAAGCATTAGGTCCAATCAATTAGATGATTAGATCGTTATTGTTTTTACCTCTTACATGGCTAAATACACACTCATATGAGGGGTGGGTTAAATGTCAGCTCTGCCACGTTCTTGACGTTTGCCTGTGCTTAATCATCGTTATTATATTCTATCTGGGCTGTCTTTGCAGGAAGCCATTAGTCCATTTTTGAGATGCAAACAAGGTCATATTCCCCACAAAACCACCTAAACAGGCTCATGTAGGCTATGGAAGGTCACAACAGGATGCTGAAAGCAAACAAATGGGTCACTGTCTGTCAACATCCCATTTTTGTGGAATCACCCAAAGTAAGGATGCCAGTGTCAACCAATAAATTAAATATTGATAAATTTATTTCTCATTTGTATATGTTAACAGGATTACAAGATTAACAGATAAATAGAATTTTTAGTATTTTTCTCCCACAGCTCAACAGAAACTTTGTGGAGACATGCTTTGTAGTCTAGTCTACTATTGTATATTATTTCCCTGAATTTAATCAAAGGATGAGGTTGCTTTGCTTTATTTTTTTTTTAATAAACATGAGGAGGAAATCAGGTGGCAAGTGTGCTTATATTTCATTAGCTTAAATTCACATTAGCTAAAGAAATATGCATAAGTTTTGGCCATCTGAGCTAAAAGGAGAAGGTCAATCTGGAGAATAAAACCACAGAGCCTTCAAATATTTGTTATTCCAGTGTTTATGCTTTCCATCTTTCAAAATTGGCAGCTCTAGCGTTCAATGCATTTAGATATTAGTTTATGTAAAATCAGCACAATTATCTTATAAAAATTATGCATGATAAATGGTTGGTAAGCACATTAGCTGATCCTCATATCACCCAAGAGAAGACATGTCAACCAGATGTGCTGATATATCTAAGTTTAAATTCTCCAAACACAAACAGCCACTTATCTGAATTTTTAGTAGCATTGTTTGCCATTTTATTTACTATTCACTCATGATCTAAATTCCCTTCTTTATTTCACTTGTTAATGAGAGAAATTAAGCACTGGTATCTCAGCCACTTTAGAGTCATCGTATTATGCCCATCTCTGCTGATTACCAAACTTCTAAGAAAGTTTTATCTGCTTCTTCCCTGAGATATTTGTGAAAATTCCATTATCATTATTTCCTTCTGCTAACAAACTCCATTTACTTTTGGTTATTATCTTTTCCTTGTCAGTCATAACTAATGGGGTAGAATCTTGTTTAATTTTTTCCACCTATTTTATTCCTGTCATGCTTTTATTCCCCCCTACATATAGATCTTAAAATAAGTCAAAGGAACCAGTTCATTAAAAAATTATTTGAATGCTTCTCACAGCACACAGGCTTTCATTTGGGTGTCAGTTTAGATTCTTCCTCTCATTCTTATTCCCCCAGCTGGATCCTTCTCCTAGCACAGAGTACAAGGAAAACCTTTAAAATAATCTTGCTTAAAGTCTCATACCCACTGTTAAGATCTGTAAAACTAATTTGTATGATAGTCAGCCTTCAGTTAGCCATGGTAACTGGAAAAATATTGGCCTGTTATAATTAATTGAAAGCTCTTAAAAAGCAGCAAGAATTCATGTAAGACACAGCTCTTTACCCTCCACCAAACCTGCTCTGATATTTGAATAATTATATGCATTTGAGAGATAGTATGCCAAACTCCTCCATCTATTTTCCAGTAGGCATGCTATTAGACATTAAATTAATTGAAGGAATAATGTCAGAAACAATAGCCAAAAAGGCAGGATAGAGTACTGACACCGATTCTTAAAAGTAATTACTTCTTGGAAGGAGTGTGTAATTAAGGAGAGACAGAGAAGGTAAAGAGTCATCCAGTTGCTACTATACCCAGTTGCTTCTATATCAATTTACTGCTTTATAGTAAGCAAGTATTTTTGATAGTTTAAAATAATGTAAAGAAAAATAAGGGAGTATATGAAAAATAATCACTTGTTTAAGTTTAATAACTCTATAGACAACTGTAAAAATTAATTAATTGCTTGAATAAATAATTAGCCATATCTAGCAAATGATATATTCTAAATACTACTTGTTTTTCTGAATTAAAATAGCCTAATATAGTTAAAATATATTAAATTCACATTCATAATATATTAAGTATACGTATAGCAAAATATGTGTTTATAAGTCAACTATACATTTTATACATATTGCATATTATATTGTAAGACTTTTTATGACTGGAGTCTCTGTCAGCAGTAGTTAGACACCCAGAAGCTAGTGTTCAGTTCAGTTTCCACCTGCCCCGCCCAGGAAAGCATGAGGAGCCTTATCCAGAGCGCTCAAACTATGGGCTCTGACTCAGGGGTCCCAAGCATAGCTGATCACTAGGAACATGCGAAAGGCTGAACAAGGGCGATTACAGTGTAAGTGCACAGACTGAACAGTGATCTCCTAGTCCCTTCCCTGGTAGCCTTTCAGGTCGCTGGCAGGCTATCTCCTCACCTGCTCCACGCTAACAGGAAGTTGGAAAAATTTGGAAGACCCAATGAAAGTGTCAGAGAACCCACCCAGCAAAGGCTGACAGCTGAAGAAGGCCCATCACCCCCCAGAGCTCCATTTACCTTTATGGCCTTGTTCTCCCAAAGGACTACTTTGGCCAAAGATCACCAGGATCCACCAACAACAAATATGAATGCCCAAGATCAAAACAAACAAGAAAAAAAAACAGAAGAAAGTTATAATTAAATTTTCAGGACATTAGAGAAATATACATATCCATAGAACAAGAGAAATGTTATTTTTAAAAAGGAATATGGAGAGTAAGAAAAAAGTCTTATAAAATTAAAAAATATGACAGAAAAAAATAATCTAAAAAATTTTTAACCTCCTGTGCTCATTTTCTCAGAAATCAACTGTATTCCACCAAAATAAAGAAATAAATTAAAAATGAGGAATACTTTTCAGATAATTCACTTTTATCCTGATTTACATGAATTTGCTTAGCTATCTAGTAGTTTATGCACAACCTTGCAGGAATGATATCAGACTTTGCATACTGTTTAATAACTCACTTCTGTCACAAAATAATGTATCAACATCCTCTTATAGCAAGTAATACAGATTTACATATTTTCATCACTATTTTTAAACCCTGTCTAGTAAGGCTTATAAGCATTATTGCATTTTATTAAGCCAAATCTCATTTACATATATGAAAAAATGTAGCATATACATTATGGAAATGTTTTCAATCGGACTAGAATGCCTAAGGACATAGGGATCTCTGCAATGCCTTTGCTCCATGACATCCATGGCCCACAGATGGGAAGCTATTCATTCAACAAACACTTATTGAGGACCTACTGTGTGGTGAAGCACAGTGCACCTACTACAGGTAGCAAAGCACCATCAATAGCTTGGGGCAGATGGAAATATGGCTGCAAGTGGAGGGGTCAAAAAAAAAGCTAAAATAATAGCCAAAAGGTCATTGTGTCAAACTTTTGTGACTGGGACGTTTTACTAAGGGCTAACCAACCCTCCCTGAGACTTGCCACACAGCTACGCATATAGATATGGTATTTTCTAGATTTTCTTTCTTCCTCTGAGGAGACTGGCATACATTCAGAGCCAATCTGAGAGAAAGGTGCTATTTGCTGGTTGTGGTAAATGAGACCCTGTATGTTCATTGGTTAAAGTCAGGATGTCTACAGTTCCTTTGTAAATGTTTTATATAGGCAGGTGGTATAACCATCAATATCATAGAAGGTTTTTTTTTTTTAATGCTTCCCCAGCCGTTACTATTCTCCTTTTTGGGAAAATTTTACAAAGCAAATTCAGGTGGCACAAAATGGGCGGGTCGGAGAAATGTAGTAAGAGAAACTCTTCTACTGATAGTTGAGCCTTTGGAAAATGTTATGTCAGACCTTGCCAAAGTCCTGAGACAAAATACTTTGTACACTTCTTTCTCAGCAAGATAAAATAACAAGAATGAAACCCAAGTCAGAAGTACTGAGGAGCAAAGAGGAAAGCATGCCTGCTTCCTTAAAAAAAAAAAGGGGGTTTATGACATGTCTATTTTGATAAATGACAAATAACATCTTATGGCTTACAGCAGAAATTTATGCATATGCTCCTGAAAACGAGTTGTTCAGAGTAATGTATTTGAGAATTTAAAATGTGCCCCTCAGTCGCCAGGCTCCTTATTCAAAATCCTGCTAAACTGGACAACAGCTTGACGTGCTTAGGTAAAAAGGGGGGTGGGATTACACAGAGGTGCTCGAGGGAAGGAGGACAGGAAAGTTTGGGGCTCCCCTGATGTAGGTTAAAAAAAAAATTGGAACAATGTTATCCAAGCCACAGTTGAAAAAATCGTGCTCTTTCAATTGAGTCACCTAAGGAAAAGGCTCAATGATGAGAACAGCATTTAAAGTAAGAGTGACTGAAAGGGCTGAGAGGCAACAACAATGAGGATGATCATTTGAACTGAGGTCACTAAGGAGTGGAAGTATCTGTCTAATGGGGTCTGAATCTGTGCCTTCATTCTCTCCTTTAGTCCAGCATTCAGTCAGTCAGTGAACACATACCACGCCAAATGTTTTAGTTAATCCTCACAAAGAAACATACCAGCTGGGTTTAGCATCCCCATTTTAAAGATCAGGAAAATAAAACCAGACCATAACTACTTTTATGGATGGGGTAAACTCAGAAAAGTGCTGCAACATACTGTCAGTTTTTCTTTCTTTGCCCCTGGACAATGTATGAGGCAGATTCCATAGCTTTCCTGGCATTTTTGGCATTCAAAGAGTTACATTTTTAGGTGTGAAGAAATCCATCCAACCCACCACAAAGAAATTAACTCAAAAAGGATTAAGGACTTAAATGTAAGACCTAAAACCATAAAACCCCCAGAAGAAAACAGGTGGTAAGCTCTTTGACATGGATCTCAACAATGATTTTTTGGGTTATGATACCAAACGCACAAGCAAATGAAATCAAAACCAGTGGGATTCATCAAACTAAAAAGCTTTGCAAAGAAAAAAAACAGTCAACAAAATGAAAAGACAACCTATGGGATGAGCAAAAACATCTGCATACTGTATACCTGTTAGAGAATTAATATCCAAAATATATAAAGAACTGTTAAGAACTCAATAGGAAAAAAAAACAAATAATCCAATTTAAAAATGGGCAAAGGATCTAAGTAAACCTGTTTGTGAAGGAGACATCCAAATAGCCAACGAAGATGCTCAAGGTCACTAATCATCTGGGAATGCAAACCACAACCACCCGGCTTGTCAGAATGACCATTATCAAAAAAGACAAGTGATAATAACTGCTGGCGAGGATGTGGAGAAAAGGGAACCCTTGTGCAGCATTGCTGGAAATGTAAACTGTTGCAGTCACCATGGAAAACAGTATGGAGGATCCTCAAAAAAGTTAAAAATAAATCTACAAATTCCACTTTTAGGTATATATTCAAAGGAAGCAAAATCACCATGTCAAAGAGATATCTGCACTCCTCCGTTCATTGCAGCGTTATGTACAACAGCCAAGACGTGGAAACGACCTAAGTGTCCATCAACAGACAGGCGAAAGAATACAGAATATATTTCAGTATTTGAGTATGGCCCCCAGTATTAATTCCCTAGAATATATGTATGAACACTATATAGCCATTTTAAAAAAAGAAGGAAATCTATTTATTTCACCATGTGCAAAGACATCCTTGTTCTAATCAATGCTATAAGATAAATAAATACTGGAGATAGAATGCACAGTGTGGCAACTATAGAAAAATACTCTGTGTCCTGTTTGAAAGGTGCTAAGAAAGTAAATCTTAAAAGTTCTTATCACAAGAAAAAAACATTTTTTTGTAATGATATGAGGTGATTAATGTTAACTGAATTTATTGTGGTAATCATTTTGCAATATATGTATGCCAAGTTTTATGTTGTATAGCTTAAACATATACTGTGTTGTATGACAATTATATCTAAAAATACTGAAAGAAAAAATTAAAAATTAAATTTAAAAAATGTCAGATCCTTTGCTCATTTTTAAATTGTATTGTTTGTCCTCATAGTGTTTTGTGAGTTCTTCATATATTTTGGTGATTAAACCCTTGTCTGATGTATCATTGGCAAATATGTTCTCTCATATAGTTGGTTCCCTGTTCATTTTGATGATGGTTTTTTTAGCCATGCAAAAGTTTTTAATTTGATGTAGTCCCATTTGTTTATTTCTTTCCTTTATTTCCCTTGCCCTAAGAGATATCCTGGCAAAAATATTGCTACAAGGGATATCTGAAATTTTCCTGCATATGTTTTCTGCCAGGACTTTCATGTCATCACAATTTATATTTAAGTCTTTTATCCATTTTGAGTTTATTTTCATGTATGGTATAAGTTGGTGGTCTAGTTTCATTTTTTTGCATATACCAGTCCAGTTCTCCCAACACCATTTATTGAAGAGGCTATTTTCACTCCATTATATGCTCATGTCTCCTTTGTCAAATATTAATTGACCATAGAGATATGGATTTATTTCTATTCTGTTCCATTGATCTATGTGTCTGTTCTTATGCTAGTACCAGGCTGTTTTGATTACAGTGAACTTGTAATACAGTTTTATATCAGGTATTGTGATCCCTCCAACTTTATTCTTCTTTCTCAAGATTGCCAAGGCCATTCAGAGTCTTTTTTGGTTCCATATAAATTTTTGGAGTATTTATTCTAAGGAATTGCATTGAATCTATTGAATAGACTGTTGTGTGGGACAACTGTAATAGACTAACAATACATAAATAAATGTCCAACCTAGTCTAAATAAAAACTTCAATCTCTCAACCAATTAAGAACTCCTGCACACCCAATTTTATCCTATATTCTAGAATATTCTATTCTATTCTATCCTACTTTTACTGGCCACATGTGGAGAGGGGAAGTAGATGATCTCCTCTTTTCCACTCCTTAATCCATTCCTTACCTACTTCTGCTAATGGATTTTGCTCTTCCATGGTCAAGAGCAGTAAATGAAATAAGTGGTAGAGGAGCAAAAGTGTCCTTTCTTAGTTGATGCCTCTTATGGTTCTCTTTTAAATGTCTAATGACTTTTGCAAAGTGGTCATTAAATTCTGGCTATTCTATGGGGTTCATTGTAAATGTTTCCAAGTCTTCCTCAGAGGCCTCCCATTGCACACTTCCTCGGGGCAGGGAGTGCAAGTTCAGGCTGCATGCTTTCACTCCACCTCAATTCCTTCCCACTGCCCACCTCCCTGTTAGGATTTCTCTTCCTGTTAGGATTTCTTCATTCTAGCACACACTTTTCCAGGACAGGTTTGTTCCAATGGAGTTTACCCCTGGCTCTCCTGTTCCTCGGCAACTCAGCCTTCAGGAAACATTAAGAATGCTCATCTAGCAAACAATTAAAGTGAAGGTCTCTCCCTGTCTCAGCCTAGGTTCCTGAAAAGCCTGAGACAGAGGCTGACATGTGAATAGATTACTTGTGGTTATGATCCCTGGGAGAGAGAGCAGAGGGGAAGAGAGACACCAGAGGTAAAGCCAGTTCAGGTATGGCTCATGAAGGTGGCCCCTGGTGAAGGACAAGGAGCAGTATCCTGTCAGGATAGAATACAGACCTTTATGAAATGCATCACTAAGCTGGGGGGAGGGGGATCTGAGGACAGTAGAAAGTACTTATTTATTGTTTCATGACCCATTGACCAAGTGTATTAACTCTCCACAATTGCAACCTGAGCATAAATGTGCTCAGGTCCACTGTGCAGTGTGGGCCTGAGGCCAGACTCTGTCTCACTGGATCTGCAGGAAACAACAGTAGTGACTGGAGTAAGAGGTGAATGGCCAAGAGAATGTTGAAATGATGCAGTAGAGGTACCCAACACACTTTATCTATTGCCTTCCCTCGTTTCCTGGATGTTGAAGGATAAAATCATGACTACATGCAAATGTAAAACGAACATGTGTCAAAGATTACCTTTAACTCATTAAATAATGAAGGAATCAGTGAGATGTTAGAACCAGTTCAAAGGAAAATCCAAAATGTATATTCATGCCCTCAGAAATGCTGAAATGAAAAGAATTTGCTTAATGGACATGAAACTGGCTTTGTTGGAGGAGAAGAGGGGAGAATCCATTGCTTCTCCATCAGACAAAATTCACTTGCATCTGTGTGAACAGGAATCGTTTGCATCACTGTCACTCTTCTCTAATTTACAGAGTTGTAAAGTAACTGGAAGGAACAGAATGCTACAGACCACAGAGAATCACAAAAACAAGGAGAATGTTTTAGACAATGCCTAGCTTCCATTAAAAAAGACACAGTTGTCTTTTTTGCCCATTTCAGTCTTTCACAATTTGTCCTGACAAGGCCATCACGGGATATTTTAGTCTTTAATTTCCCATATACTCATCAGATGTTCTTCCCTAAGAACTGAAGGGTGAATCTCTAAGTCAAAAATCAGCAAACTGACCCACAGGACAAATCTGATCAGTATTACCTTTTAAAGGTAAAGTTTTATCAGAAAACAGCCACATTTACCCTATTGTCTGCAACTCCTTTCAGTCTGCAACTGCAGAGTTGAATAGTTGTAACCAGGACATCATGGCCCACCATGCCTAAAATGTAATTTTTTTTTAACTTCTTAAGCTTTTAAAAAATTTTGTTGAATTTACTGTGGTAACATTAGTTGGCAAAATAATATAGGTTTTGAGTGTACAATTCTGTAATATATCATCTGTGTATTGTACTGTGTGTTCACCACCCAACTCAAGTCTTCCATCGCCATTTATCTCCCTTTTACCCTCTTCTACCTCCCCCACTCTCCTTTCCCTCTGGCAGTCACCATCCTGTTGTTTGTGTCTGAGTTTTTTACCCCCAAAATGTTGACTATTTGGCTCTTTCTGGAAAAAGTTCACTGACCTCTGCTCTGCGTCATTAAGCAAACAGCAGGACTGTACAATGTCAATGTTCCTGTCAGATGGCCGTTGTCTCTAACAAGGTTTTCCAGGATTTGAGGCCAAAAAGAAAGCATAGGAAAAACACATTGGCATTTTCCTATTCTGTTTATACCCTTCAAATAACGCTCTTCTTTTCCACCACATCACCTAACTTTCTCTTCTAGAGACTGGATCTGGGCGGGGGACCAAAGAGTTTAAAGACGTTTTTTACCACTTTCTAATAAAGTCTTCAGAGAAATGTCTCAACCTCTCTTTATAAAGTATGAACCCTCACCACCCATTGTTTTCAAAGTATGAGTCTTAAGTAAAATTCCAAGATCATGAGAAAGGTCTTATTCTACATTCTGTCTCATCACTATCCCAAGACAAAGGTGCTTCTAAGACAGTAGGGCTGAGATTCATATTCGGGCCGATCTAGCACAAAGCTTGTCCAGCTTTCACGATAGACACGCTTAACAAGTTTATAGCCTTTAGGGACCTACCTCATATGAATGCCATATACTTTCAGTACCATTTTACTGGTATTTTAAAAGAGATTGAACATGGCAAGAGTGCTCGGGTGAGGAAAATGTTTTCGGCAGAATGCTCGATCCCCTCTTGCTGCCTCCCCCACCACTCAGACTGGGGAGGAAACATGGGTCGGCTTCCACACCAGCCTGGCAGAGGAAACAGACATGCATCTCGGGTCGCTATTTCTTAACTCTATGATAGCAGCCAGCAGTGGTTTCTGATCCAAAAGAAAAAATGTGCCTCAGCTAAGAAGTATGAGATTAAAATTCGAGCATATTGACACTAACCTTTGAATTAAAGTTTATTTCTTTTTTTTTAAAGAAACTGCTTAAACAACAATGAAAAAAACTTCACATTTCTAAAGCACCAGGTAGGATATTTCTAATTAAGTCTTGAGGAAAAACATTCAGAAGCCAATTAGTGGAAAGTGAGGGGAGAACCATACCATTGAAATGCAGCGTTTCTACAATCATCCATCTTATCTTTCCATTTCAATGTGCAGAAAAATCAGCATAAAGCTTCCCTTTTTCTTTGGTTATGACAGGAGAATAAGGAACTCAGATTTTGTGGTGCTTGTTTTATGGAGCAGATAGGGACTGTCGATCTAACTGTCAAGACTGTTACTTGGGCTGATGTTGGGAGACATTAAATAGTTTTCCTCACTTTCTGTGAATTAATCCCTCCAGTTTCTTTCCCTTAGTGAGGTCAAATGTCACATTTCAAACAATTGTGAGGATGTCTTGGCCCACTCTTTCTTGAGGCATTGTGAAATAAAATAGTCTTCAGATACCATTCAGAGTTTCAAGTTCATAATACACTGGAAAAAAAAGGAAAGGTTCAGGATTCAGATTTGGGGCTAAATACTGACTCTTTCATGTATTAGCTGTGTGACCTGGCACAAACTGGTTCACATCTTTGAAATTTAGCTTTCCCCTCAATGAGTTAGGGGTGATAATCATTTCCTAATTATATTGTGAGATTTAAATAAGAAAGATTACAAAAATCTTGGCACACAGTCTCACACATGGGAGTTATTCCAATAGGTGTTCACTCCCTCCCATGCTGCTATACTGAGCAGGCATGATGCTTAAGAGAAATTTTATGAGTTTTGATGTTGCCATTACCCAGAGATGCAGTCCACTCTATTATGAATTTCTCCTGTTATTTGCTATCCCACCCACATCACAGATAGATTTGTGTTTCCCCTCAGTTTAACTGGTAATTTCCTGAGCAAGCCAAACAAAAAGAAGTTCAAACTAGCTACCCACAACAAAACCCATCACTAGGATTGGGTGTAATTTCATAATTAGCCTGTAAATCTTTGGTATTAAAATACCAGAGATCACCTCAGGAACCATTACTGATGCAGTTGAAGATAATTACTATGATTGGCCTTAGTGAAGAGTAGAACATGAATGTAAGAACAAGATGCTAAGCTTTGTAAAAATTAAGCTCTCTTTGAGTGTTTAAAATACCTCCAGCTGCCTCAGTGGAAGATAGTTTAGGAACAAAGCCATTTGGTACCTTGAATTCAGAAGGACAAGGAGTCTGAAACAGCATGATAATAAAAAATAAAATAAAAATACCCAGAAAGTCTAGAAGCAAATAGTCTATGAAAAAGATGTTAGGACTTCTTGTCAAGATGGAGGCATAGGTAAACACACCTCACCTTCAGGCATAACTATAGCAAAAAATACAACTACAGTACAAAACAAGTATCACCCAGAATTGTCAAAAAATTGAGCTATGTGGAAGTCCAACAACCAAAGATTCAAAGAAGCCACATTTATCTAGACATGTAGGAGGGGTGGAGTCATGGTGTGGCATGGAGACAGGGATGGGTGGTCCCACATCCACATGTGGTAGATAAAAAATGGAAGGGACACCTCAGGGACAAGTAATTCCAGCCCCAGTCTAGACCACCTAGCTCAGGGTTCCAGCACCAGGACGGTAAGTCCCCATAACTTCTGACCATAAAAGTCAGTGTGTCTTGGGACAGCAGAAGGAATTGCAGGATTCTCAAGAAACACCTCTTAAAGGTCCCACAGTGGACTTAGGAGTCATGTAGACCCACCCACCCTGGGACTCAGCACCAAGGCAAGAGTTGAAAGGCCACCTGTGGCATATGGGGGGAAAGTGAAGTGAGAGTGCTTGGAAACAGCTTCCCCCTGGAAAAAACTCTAGAAGCCAGGCAACAGCATTGTCCCTTCTGTAGGCCCACCCTGACACAGAGCAAAAGAGCAGTGACATAGGTTGCCCCACCCTGGCAGTTACTTAAAGGTCTGCCCCATACAACTTAACAGGTGCGCTTTTCTACAACAGGCCATACTACTAAGGGAGGCAAAGCAGCTCTACCTAATACACAGAAACAAACACAGGGAGGCTGCCAAAATGAGGAGACAAAGAAATATGAGCCAAATGAAAGAACAGAACAAAACTCTGAGAAAAGCGATGTGGACCCCAGTTCGTGGGGTCCAGGTCATTATGGATAAAAATGAGACATTCACATGGATTACCAAATCTAGTGGGGGGAAAAGGATGGTATGGCTTTTCTCTCAAGGGGAGCAAAAACTTTGGCCCTCGCTCCAATGAGCTTTTATTGTGTTACTGGGCACATTACAAGAAGGTCCTCATTAACTATGCACAGGCTCGCTTTAGGTCGTTACCTTATACAGAAAACAAAGGAGAGGATGCTGGTAATCACATCACAGAAGAGGGATATTTGCAAATGAAAAGACAAAAGTAGTTGGACCAGTTACACTCATCCTTGGAAGGTTTAGCATGGATTTTAGGAAGTTGTTTTGCAGTAAATGTCCTCAATTCAGGGTGAGGGAGTTTTAGCAAAAAGCAAGACTCATAGCAGCCTAGGTATATTGCAGGCCTGATACCCCATGGGAAAACCTATCTGTGGGTGTGGGTCCCATGCATCTCTCAGTGGGAGCTGGGCCCACGCCATGCAGAGTGGCCTCCCACAGAAGAACTAAATGCAATGGAGATAAGCAACCTATCAGATGCACAGTTCAAAACACTGATTATCAGGATGCTCCAGGAACTCACTGGGTACTTCAACAGCATTTAAAAAAAAAAAAAAAAGGTATAAATGAAGGTTGCATTAAGTGAAATAAAGAAAAATCTACAGGGAACCAACAGTGGAGGGGAGGAAGCTGAGAATCAAGTCAACAATTTGGAACACAAGGAAGGAAAAAGCATTCAATTAGAACAGCAGGAAGAAAAAGGAATTTTTTAGAAAAGAAAATAGGCTTAGGAACCTCTGAGACATCTTTAAATGTACCAACATCCAAATTGTAGGGGTGCCAGAAGGAGAAGAGGAAGAGCAAGAAATTGGAAATCTACTTGAAAAATAATGAAAGAAAGCTTCTCTAATTTTCTGAAGGAAATAAACATACAAGTCCAGGAAGCACAGAGAGTCCTAAACAAGACGGACCCAAAGAGGACCACACCAAGACACATCATAATTAAAATGCCAAAGGTTAAAGATAAAGAGAGAATCTTAAAAGCAGCAAGGGAAAAGCAGATAGTTACTTACGAAGGAGTTCCTGTAAGACTGTCAGCTGGTTTCTCAAAAGAAACTTTGCAGACAAGAAGGAACTGGCAAGAAGCATTCAAGGTGATGAATAGCAAGGACCTACAACCTAGATTAATCTATCCAGGAAAGCTATAATTTAGAATTGAAGGGCAGATAAACTACTTTCCATACAAGGTAAAACTAAAGGAGTTCATCATCACATAGTCATTATTATTCTAAATGCTAAAGGGAATTATAAAAAAAAAAGAAGATAAAAAGATGCACATTAAAATGGCAATAAATTCATAACTATCAATGATTGAATCCAAATAACAAACTAAGCAAATAAGCAGAACAGGAACAGAATCATAGATATGGAGGTCATTTGAAGGGTTATCAGTAGGGAGGGGAAAGGGAAAAACAGGGGGAAAGATTCAGGGAATAAGAAACACAAATTGGTAGGTACAAAATAGACAGGGGGAGATTAATAACAGTATGGGTAATGGAGAAGTCAAAGAACTTACATGCATGACTCATGGACATGAACTATGAGGAAATTGCTGGAGGGAATAGGGGTACCAGGTAGAGGGGAGAAACGGAAAAAAAAATGGGACAACTATAATAGCACAATTGATAGAATATATTCAAAGAAGAAAAAATAGGTTGGCTGTTTATTTTTATTTAGACTTTTATTTTCAAGATTAACTGTTTTGTGATTTGTTTGTTTGTTTTATTTTAAACAGCTCTGCACTGGATGAGGAGTGTGCCTTTATGTTGATTTTTAAGCTCCTCAATGGATTGAAAGTAAATGCTTCATGACAATTTAAAATCTGCTTTTCTGCATCTTTCCAAACTAAATAATTTTGCAAATTACATTAAGGTTAGAATTTGTTGGAAACCAAGAATATGACCCAAAATAAAGAACAGTCTCTGCCCAATACAAATATCACCAAAAGACATCTGCTTTTAACTGCATGAATGGTTTTGTGGTATTTTTCCTAGTTATTATTCTGGAAAGTTCCTATTAACATTACCAAACAGCTCCAGTCCAAGAAAGAAGTCAATCGAGATCATCTAAAGTTCGCAAACCTGGCTCACAGGGACCCAGTACAATCAGTAGTGCATGGGAGCCAAGTAGATCAAAGTAAGGAGGCACTGCCTGGGTCTTTCCCCCTGGCATCTGCCTCAAACAGGTTTTCTGTCATCAACAGCTGTCATCATCAAGGAATTCCCAACTGCATCCTACCCAGCGCAATATGCGTCAAAAGAAGAATTACTTTCTCATCAGTCTTGCTTCCTTAATACCAAAGTGAACATACTTTTTCCAAGTTGAGAGGTAGGAAGGTCTGATGGCTCCAGCTGCTCTCCAGTTACTCATTCTTTCCTAAACACTCCCCATCTTCAGAGCACGTATTTTATGTTAATGTAAATTTATACAATAATGTGTGAATTTGGAGGGTGATGACCGCCAGTTGAAAATCAAACTCGCAAGCATAAAACCACTAAAAATGTTAAACTATAACTGTATGCTCTTAAAAGAATGTCTGGCATACAGAAGGCGCTCGATAAATGTGGGTGGAGTTAATGATCATCCACCTATGATTGGCCTAAATAGCAAGTAAGCCAAAGAGGGGATGTGATTACGCCTGGACAGTGTGGGAAGGGAGACATAAAGAGAAAATAGGCAAGAAAAAATGATAAAAAGGAAGAGAAAGAAGGCCTCCAAAGTAACCATTGAAAACATCTAAAAGTAAGGGATGGACAGAGCAGCAAGAGACTACAGAAACCTGAGTAGAAGAAGCCAGAGAGATGGGGAAAAAAACCTCAAAAGAAAAAGGTTATGGAAGAGTAAACATTAGACTATTTCAATATATGGTATAACATTTCTCCCTTTTTCAACAGCTTTCTTCTTTCTCTCATCTTCTTAATAAACAAGAGGATCAATTTTCACCTTTAAATTTCATTCTGAACTTTAGTACAAACCAATTTTACATACCCATTATTGACTCAAGTAGTAAAAGAACAAATATTAGAAATGAATTTCAATAGAAGCATTTTCTCTTATAATAAGATGGATAGATGATAGGTAGGTAGGTAGATAGATGATAGAGAGATAGATAGATAGATAGATAGATAGATAGATAGATAGATAGATAGATAGATAGATAGATAAATAGATAGAGGTAAGATATATGAATGGTTTAGTTAATCTTTGAAAGTATTGATTTCATTTTTATAGGAAATAGCTTGAATAAAGCAAGAGTGTTCCAGCAAACAATGAGAAGCTGCCTAACTTTTAAGTCTTGGAAACCACACAGCATCCCTTCTCCTAGTCTATTGGTTGAAGCAGTTACAAGTCCACCAGATTCAAGGGGAGAACAATTAGACTTGACCTGGATAGGAGGGTAGAAGTTCTCATTTTAGAACATGAGGGACAAAAGATATTGTTGTGTCCATCTTTGGAAAATGCTGTCTGCCTCTGTGACTTTCTGAAGCCACAGGTGCAGAGGTCTGGAGCCATCTTTTACTACTGCCTTTCCCTGGGAATGCTCCTTCTCCTAGACCAAGAATTCTTCAATTGCCACAAAATTTCTTGCTTACCTGGGGTTGCTGTTCAGTATCATCAACTGAAATCCTCGATCATTCAGTCTGGGCTCAGTAAGAAAAAAAAATTTTTTTTCATGCACAAGTCTTATAGAAGAGAAATATTGCCATAGGTTAAAACTCCTTCTCATAAGATGGTTGGGGGACTGAATGAAAGAGGCGAAGGGGATTAAGAAGTACAAATTGGCCCTGGTTGGTGTGGCTCAGTGGATTGAGTGCCGGTCTGCAGGACACTGGTTCGATTCCCAGTCAGTGCACATGCCAGGGTTGCAGGCCAGTTCCCCAGGAGGGGGCGCACAAGAGGCAACCTCATTGATGTTTCTCTCTCTTTCTTCCTCCTTTCCTCTTTTTCTAAAAATAAGTAAATGAAATCTTGTTTTAAAAAGAAGTACAAATTGGTAGTTACAGAATAGTCACAGTGATGTAAAGTACAGCATAGGGAATATAGTAATATTGTGATACCTATGTATGGTGCCAGGTAGGTACTAGGAAATATTGGTGGGAACACTTTGTTAAGTATATGATTGTCTAACCACTATGCTGTATACCTAAAAATAAAGCAAAGCAATATTGAATGTAAACTCTAATCAAAAAACTAAATTTTTGAAAAAGGAAAAATATTTCTTCTCCTAAACACAGAGTTAAAACTTTCTCCCTGCTCTCATCGCTAATAGCATAAGTCCCTCCTCCCTCCAAGCCTCATTCTAGATAGTTCTTACTATTGTCCTTACCAAACTGCTCTGTGAAGATCTCATGACTTCTCTGTCTCCCAGCTGAACTTCCAAACTAGTCCTTCACATGAGGGATGGTGCTTCATTCACCTTTCTATGTTCAGGTCTAACCCTAGCTCAGCAACCCCATCTTGCAAATCATAAGCTACCGTGTAAAAAGTCAGGACACGAAGACAGAAAGCCAGGATTTCTACCCTAGCTCTTCCATATACCAGAGGACAACATGGGCCAACTCACCCAGCTTCTCTGAGGCTTAGTTCTCTCATCATTAACATGGGGACAGCCGGACAATCTGACCGGCTTATATCACACAAGGATTATTTGGAGAATCAGCTGAGATGATAAACTATAAAATTACAAGGCATTATTTTCTAATATCAGTTCCCAAATATAGATCTTTACTCTTTATTACCAAAGCTTATAAAATTTCAGGACTTTGCACTAATTGTCTTTTTCACTCCACCAACCATACCAGATTTGATACACTGTTGACTTTAAGTGTTGAGGGTCATAAACCTAAGCTACACATATAACTCTTGAAATACATTTTAACAAACCAAGCAAGAGTTTAAAACAGATGTATTAAATGGTTGCTCCACAGAGTATTTCAATTCAAAGCAGAAAAATAAATTCCTGGGTAAATGAAGTATCCCCAAAGAGCACGAACAAAATGAAAAGGGCACAATAGATCACTACAAACTCGCTAAGGAAATATACAACTTCTTCCTGAGATCTTGCTTGGTATTTTGCATTTAAATATAGTCTTCTTAAAAGTACTTGTCAGGAAAACATACATCAGCCCTCATTAATTGTATCATTTTTTAGAGAAATAAAGTAATTCACTCTCAAGTCAATGAGCAGTTCCTACTTGGAAAGCAATGAAAATTAGATCATGCTAATAGTCTTTCTTCTTTCAGTCCTCAAATCTTATTTTAATAAAACAAATACATATTAAAAACTTGAGAGGCTACTGCATTTAACAAAAACAACCTGCCAAATTCTGAATAGTCTACACTAACATAAAATCAGTATGACTTCTCTCTGGGGAAATTAGCAACTCAAAATGTAAGAGAATGTGTGATGAGTCAAATACAATTTTTTGTATGAATTATCTCTAATGCATAGAAAATTAACAAAATATAACTGAGAAAAATGGACATTAAGTAATATTTATGTGCAATTAGTTTTTATACAGAAAGGTTTCCAAACCAATCTTAATTCTATCAAGGGGCATTGTCCCGCTCATACTAACATGTCACTAGATTTCTGTCTCTAATGTTGACATGGACCAGAAGTTCCCACCCACACAGGGAAACAGGGAATGTAGAATATCGTTGGGTGATTCAGATGAATTAGGCAGGCATGGAGACCATGACCTGAGTTACGTGCCATTCACCAACTTCTTCCTGCCACTCTTTGCATCTGCCTTTCAAATTCTCCAACCCCCATTTCGTTCTGTGCCTCTTTCCTCCAGCTCAACTTGCCATTCTCACAAGTGATTCTGGTGCCATAATACCCCAATATTCTCAGGGTTAATAGTTATGGTTTTGATTCGTTGAGACCATGAAGGGCCAAAAAAGGTGACAAAATTAGTTGTGTTGCCAAAGTAGTACTTTGAATCCTCTGTATTGCAACACTTTAAAAGGTCGGGAGTCATTTTAGCAAGTGAATATGCTCATCTCTCAGCCTCCCCTGCAAGCAGAAACCAATCCTCAAAGAAAAAAAAAGCCAATGTGTACTGCTAGTAACGCAGGTTGGGGGAGCATGAGAGCAGCACCATGGACATGAATGTCCTCAGCCAGAAAGAAGAAGCTGATGAAACAGCTCATGTGGAGGCTGAGTGCACTACTCTAACCAGCCCTAGATTCTCGCCCTTTGCCATGTAACTCGGCAAGGCTTCCCACTGTGGGCAGGGTGATCTGCTCTGCCCCTTCACTCTGGATTCAGCCATGTGACTCATTTTGGCCAGTAAAATGCAGTATAGGGATGCCAGCTTTAGCAAATAAAAAAATACAGGACTTCCATATTGAAAAATGGTATGTCAGGTCCAAGCCTAGGTCTCAAAAGTCCAAGCATGTTTCCACTGGCTGTTATGCCTCTATGTGCCTGAGTTTAGCCTGTTATCAGAGAAGATACATATGCAGCAGAGCCAGATCTTCTCTGTCACTCCAGCTGAGGTCAGCCTAGATCAGCCAACACCTACTCCATCTCCATTCAGGTGAGTGCAGCCAGTCAGATCAGCAGAACCACCTGTGGATCTAATGGGTTCCCTGAAGTATGAGCAATAGACATTGCTAGTTATAGGCCAATGAGCTTGGGTTGTTTGTAATATAGCATTATTATATTAATAGATAGCCAATATAGCCCATAAGGGGAAATATGCTGTTGTGGGTTTTGTGAATTTGCTAATCAGAGATTGTGTTTAGCAATTAGAACTAATTAATAACTTCCCACTAAATGTGAACACATGTACACTACTCCTTTCCCATGTCATCCTTGAAACACTAGAGGGAAAAGTCTTCTTTTCTATTCCTCCCCTCACAGAAATGAGATGAGACCTTGCTACCTGTCCATGGCCCTTCCCACCTCTACCTCCAAGAATTGTGTAGAAGTCCTGGCATTGCCCAGGGCAATATAAATAACAAGGACTGGTCCCGACAGGCTTAATCTTCTGCGGCCTCTGGAGTTGACAGTTCTGACTCGTTTGCCTGGGTGACATCCCTGTATGAGCCTCACCCAGTAATCTACTCTGGCCTCACCCAGTAACATCCCTGGGTGAGGCCAGAGTAGAGGCTCATACTAACTAATCAGATCAGAGCTACTTCAGGTTATATGCACAGTAGTACTTTAGAATTGAATTCTTCTAGCCTCAGTATTGACTGAGATAAAACAACAGATACCATATAGCAAAGTGAGAGTAAGATAAGACCTCCACCTCCGCATATGAATGGGCAAGGGAAAAGGCCTCAAAAACTTATCTTGTGAATCCCCGGCCTTTTAGTCAGATTGAAAATACAAAAGATTGAAGGGAGTAAAAAAGAAAAAAGAAAGGAAATTGGCAAAGAAAGCTTTTTCTTTTTTAAAAATTCCTTTTTTTTTCAAAAGCTGTTGCTGTACTGTGAACCCCCATTCTCCCTTTTGCGGGAGAGTGATGGGGCTACCTCCTTCTGCCCTCAAGGGTATAGAAGAATAGGATGGTGAAGGGAGTTGTGAGAACCTCTCAGAAAATACTGAGGCTCGTTGAGCAAAGGATCCTGGGAACCAATATGAGCCATGCTAGAGAGAGACCCAGCTCATCTTGTCTTGGCTCCTGCCAAATAACACAGCCAGTGAGAAGACCTCAGCAGAAGGAGATTAAGGATGTCACTGGATGCCTACGGGCTAAGAGAGGAGTTACAAATGACTAATTGAGATAGAGATGAGTCCACATAGGTAATAGAAGCTTCAGGAGGAAGAGCTCAGCAGAATACCTCAAAGAGCCCAAAAAAGTCATGAAGAAAAGGTCTGTTCTAACCATCAGCTAACCTGACAGATCGAGGCAGCTTTAGGCTCAGGGATAACAAAGCTGCCAGCCTACTGAAAACCAGAATGTTCCCTCTCCCTCCTTCTCCTATTTTTGACCTCGGACAGAAAGAAGCAAGTGAGGAAATGTGCAGGGAGGAAGAGGGGGAGCAAGGAGGTATGGGGAGCAGAGAAGGAAGGGAGCAGGGAGAGGCAGCCGAGAAGTAAGCCTGCAGGACCACACCTGAAATAGGTGAAGGCTAAAAGAAGGCATGCGATTGAATGCTGCCACAAAGTTTTTATTAACATCTTTACCATGACATTCTAATTACTGAATTGAGATTGTGTTTGCAACCTGAAGTGACCTTGGCGTATCTTTTATCTAAGACTGGAGGCAAAAGCTGCTACCAGAGCTGACATCTCGGGGCAGGGGAAATTAATCTCATGGAATCAAGCTTAGAGGTATTTAAGGTGAAAGACCATAATGCTGTGTTTTGCTGATGTCACAAGTGAAGCTTATTACACTTGCCAGTTATATGCTGTGGAAGATGATTCATACACATTCTCTCCAGTGTTTTATCTGCACTTAGGAATGGGTGAAGTTCTTTTGCTTTCCGTCTCTGGATCCCGGGTGTGATCAGAAAGAGACTGTAGAAGGTGAGATTCATTAGGGATCAACAATATTAGAGTGTAAAATATACAAAGAAGAACCCTGGCTGAGTGGCTCAGTTGGGTGAGTGTCATCCCATGGACCCAAATGCTGTGGGTTCAATTCCTGGTCAGGGCACATATTTGGGTTGTGGGTTCAATCCCCAGTCAGGGTGTGTATGGGAAACAATCATCAACGTTCCTCTCTCACATTGATGTCTCTCTCCCTCCCTCCTTCTCTCCCTTCTTCTCTCTCTAAAATCAATAAACATATCCTCGGGTGACACACACCAAAGGTGGACTGGACGGATGAGGGGACACTTTTCGCCCTTCCAGGTTTCTGCTGACCACACAGACCACAGAAGAACTGTCCAGTCCAGACACTTACTTCCACAGAGCCCTCTTCTTCTGCATCTCCCACAGCCTAGATGGCCAGCTAAGTGGCCCAGGCCCTCATATTTTGTCTCCGTGTATTTTTATCAGATTTACCTACTGCAGAAGTCTATTAAATAGCCAAAAGCCAGTCTCCCTTCAGAAAGTGGAGGTGAGAAATAATATTAAGATCTAGAGGTTGTCTAATACTTCATTCAGCTAGGGGCCATTGCAAATATAAGACAATAGGACATTCCCTAGGTTTTAAAAACATATAGAAAATAAATACAGTGAAATGTAAAACTCTAGCATAGAAAGAGGAATCCTCTATTCACTTTTTTATTTTTGTACTATTGAGACCTGTCCTTAAAGTATGCAAAAATGGTCACAACTTATTGTTTAAAAACATAAAGGCAAGCTTTGCCTTGGGGCTGGTGAGGCTGATCCTTAGTCAGGATTATTCTTTGTTTAAAGGTAACTTGTTGCTCGCATTATGGCCTCATCTCCTCATGCTGTACAAGTCCAAGCCCGGCGGCCAGGCCAGAGCTGCCCAGGCAGGGAAGACTTGGCCTTGCACTCTCCAGACTATGGCTCAGAGAGGAGACAGGAGGAGAGCAAGCCTGTGGGAACCCAGAGAGCCCCCTCTGCTGATAAACCAAGCTCTGCATAAAGCAAAGGAGATGTTACGGCGGCCTCTAGAGCATGCCCCCTACAAAAATAAGTCTATTTAATTTCTGAATAAGCAAAAAGGACAATGAGACCATCCAGGAAAAGAAAATGAAAAGAATCTATTGTTTAGGGAGGAAATACAGTTGACTCTTGAACAACAGGGGTTTGCACTTTGCAAGTCCCCTTATGCATAGATCTTTTTCAATAAATACTATAAATGTATTTTCTCTTATGATTTTCTTAATAATATTTTCTTTTCTCTAGCTTACTTTATTGGAAGAATACAGTATATAATACATATAACGTACAAGATATGTATCAATCGACTATGTTATTGGTAAGGCTTCCACTCAACACTAAGCTATTACTAGTGGAGTTTGGGGGGAGTCCAAAGTTCCATGTGGGTCTTCCACTGCATGGGGGGTTGGCGCAGTTGTTCAAGGTACAGCTGCAGATCTGGGTTGGCTTTGTGTGGAAACATCTAGACCTGCAAATGTCTCTCCTCCCTTGGAACACTCCTCTGTTACTGCCTCAATCCACCACACAAATCTTCACATTTTCAGAAATGTTTCAGTTCCAGCTGGACTATGGAAGATTTTTAATCTACTTCAATTCAACAAGAAGCTATTAAGCATCCAGTTTGCACAGGACACTGTGTATGGTAATACAGAAGCAGTAATGATGAAAACATGAATCCTACCCTCGGGGAGCTTGTGGTCAAGGTAATACGTGAACAAAAACAATACAGGTAAGTACCAGATCATCTTTGGTGCATGCTATAATACAGGAAGCACAAGGAGAGAAAGAGTAAAGCCAACTCAGCACAGGGGGAAACAGAATGTGGGGAGAGCTTATTGCCAAAGCAGACTCTGAGGAACACACTGAAGGCTATCGAGGGTTCCAAGCGGTGAGGAGAGAGGGAAGTGGCCCGAGGACAATGAAACAGTAGCAGTTCCACCCCGATTGGACAAGGCCATCCTAAGAGGCCCACTGGACAGAATTCCTGAAGCTCATGGCATTGGGGGAAACTGGAAACGCACAAGGTGCTATCACTAAGGTTATGGGATAAGAACAGAGCAGAGTCAGAAGGAGCCCAGTTCCTTCTCTGCCTTTAAAAAATGCTGGCTGTCACGATAAGTAAGCACTATTTGGCTCATAATGAGCTAGTGCAGTGCCGTCCAGCTTAGTTGTCTGGTGGCCCTTCACCTACCACCACAACATGTGGCTACTATGAAAGACAGCACAGGACACCACTTGGGGTTAGCAGACTGAGTTTTGAACCACTTGCCTTACTTAGTCAATTCCACATCCTTTCTTACTCACTTTACCCTAATTTTCTAATATCGTCTGCCAGCAATCTCCCCATAATCACAGTTAATCATTCCACTGCAGTATCATGGGGTTTCGACAATATTGTCATGGTTCCACCAGCGCCTGGCTCTGGGCCTCCTACCCAGTCATGTCTGCAGACAAATCTCACACCAAATTCCACTGAGTTCAAAGAACAGGAGTGGATCTCAAATGCAGTGCAAGAGTTGCTACCATTGTGCCCAAAATATTCTTCATTGCCAGTGGAGTAATTGGATATTTAGTTCCATTTTTAATCTCTTGATTTTTTTTAAAGTAACCACAACAGAAGATGGAGTAAGCCATTTCGATTTTGCCCCACGGGTATATTCAAAGGAAACGATCTATCGAAACTCCTTAAACGCTCAACTGAGAGGGGATGCATGTGGACGACTTTGCTTCGGAAAGAAACGTGGGATGTTTTATATGACCGCAGGCCTGAGGTCAGAGGCTGATGAGAGCGTTGGAAACAACAGGTGTCTCCTGTAAGCACGAGTGTCAGGCCACCTGCTCCACGGCACAACCAGGGCTCACAGAGTGGCTTCCCCGAGTGTCTCCCTCACTCTGTCTGCATTGTCTGCCAGTGTTGGAACAAACATGCCCCTTGCTTAGTAAGAAAATGGTTCAGACTATATCATTTAGGAAAAAAAAATCTCTGGAAATTGCCAACTCCGAGTCAATACTATAAAACTAAAATGATTCCTAGTAATAGAAGGGCATAAAGAAAGCTTTGCCTCTCTCTACCTCAGTTTCTTCCTTCATGGGGCGGGGATAAAAACGGTGCCCACCTCACAGAGGGGCTATGAGGAATAAATAAGTTCAGAGCAGTAGAGCACTTAAAAACAATCCACGGCGCACAATAAGCACCCAGTAAATGTGCACACAGAATGAATGAATAAAATGTCAGCCATCAATCTCTCTGTGGCAGCCTCAGATGCAGAATTAATACCGAGCGCCCTGCAGCACGCTCAGCCTGAGCAACGCGGAGTGGTGGAGGCTGGGCAGGATCTCATTCCCACCTCTCTGCTGCTAACCAAAACCACACGCCGAGAGGAGTAGAAAGGCTTTCTAAAGAAAGAATCCCTCCTTAGTAATAGCTTCGGCTCTTTTCCTCACATCCAAACCCACCCCTCTGGTGCCATTACAGTCTCAACCACAAGTGTGGTTATGTGGCTTTTCAAACGACCACACGCCCCACCAATCCTTTCCTTGGCTTAACAGGCATCCAGGAGAGCCATGCTCCGTTGTCTCGGGTCACAGTCAGTAAGCAGCATCGGAAGTTTGGAGAAGCTCCACGCAGATGCACTCGCACAACATCAGCGATCACTCCTCAACAGAAGCGCATCAGTGGGATTTTGCTCTGCCCCTTCTGCTTGAAGGAACATGTACCAACAAGCCTTTGAAAGAAAACCCAAGATTCCAAATGACCGGCCTGGGGATAGGATACTTTTACTGCCTCATCCCCGGTTTCCCCGGGGGTTTCTGCCCAGAATTTGGCAATGAAGGCGTGTCCGCCTGGACCTGCCACCAGAGAAAAGAGACCAGAGCTAACCTTGAGGGGCCTCCGCCATGCAACCACCTCGGCTGAGCTCCCTTCTATCACTAATTCAACTAGACTTCACAGCAGCACTCTGTTAGAAAATCTCTAGAAGGTGATACTGATTTCCCTTTCTACTTTGTTAAGGGGGTCTGGCTTTTAGCTGTTAAACAGAAAATATGTGGTGAATCTTTAAAAAGATGTGCGGAGATGAAGTCTCAGGGGAAATCCCTGGCGAAGGGGTTTCTGTGCGCTGCAAGGGCACGTGTCCATCCACGTTACAGATGAAGAAACTGAGTCTCGGTGAGGTTAACTGGCATCTGATGATCACACGGATACTAAGTTTGAGCCCCAAGAGGACTGATGCTGCTGTCTGCTTTCAAGTTCAAAGCTTTCTCCATTGCACTCCATAGTCCTCCAGTCCCACGAGCATCTGCGGTTCTTATAGAAGGTAAACAAAAGGCAAAGCAGAAAGTGGTTACCAGAGCTCCTGAGCAGCATCTGTCAGGCAGAAGAACTCAGGCTGCAGACACCTGCCCTATGGTGAGGTACAGTGCTGCTGGTCATTTCTGGAGCAGAGAGAACTGTTTGAGTTTTCTCACATCTGGTTTGTCCTGAGTGAAGATAGTTGGAGGCAGGAGATGGGCCAGCAACGAGGTGGCAAGAAAAGAAAGCAAAGCACACTGTAAAAGCAAACCTGCGGGGCTTTCTCCGCTTTCTTCCTCCCGGTGGAGTGCATGGTAGTTCAGCAACCAACACGGAAAACCCAGAAACCAGGCAAACATAACTGCCAATTCGGATGTCCACTGGCATCTTGGAGAAGTTCCAAGGGGACTCTGGCCAGGTTGGCGTTGGGAGTGTAAAATCCCCAAAGGAGGCAGCCTTGGATGAGAAGCCCTGGACAAGGAGTCTCCTGCTTCCCAGAGGCAGACAATGAGAATGTTCCATAGGGCAGGTATTCTGGGCAAAAAAAGCCTACAGGTGCTAAAAGTAGTTCCCATAGTCACATATAGTCTGTATCTATATGTGGTTTTCCCTGCATTGAATTTCTTTCTGAAAACATGCATTCATAGTACTGATAATAGTTTTTTTTCCAGTCCCTGCCTATCTAGGGCAGACATTCCACTTGTATGTAGGAGCCATGGACAAGGACAACGGGGAGGGGGAAGGACTGAACGTTGGGGGTGGGTGGGCAAGGAAGGGGAGAGCAATGGGGGAAGATGAGGACAACTGTAACTGAACAAGAATAAAAAAGGAAAGATGAACTAGGGCCCTGATAACAGTTCCGAATGCTTCCCTTGTCCTGGCACAAATGCAGTGGAGATGGTCCTCAGTGCTCTTCCCAAACTGGTTTTCTCGCCTGGTGTGTGGACTTGGATGCCTGCCAGGACCTCTCCCCACACGAAGTGGCAGACTGATCTGCAAATGGAGCTGGGGCTGCAAAGCCGGCAGGCTGTTTAATTGACTGCTCACAAAAAGTGGGCTTCATGGAATCCTGGGTAAAGAAAGATGCCATATTCAAATCCAGAAATCATTCTTCCTGAAGAAAAGCAAGAGAATAGATCATTAAAGCAGGTGTTCGTGAGTGTGTGCGTGTGTGTGTGTTTTAGAACACGTAAGGAAAAGACAGCTCAGATGAAAGGCTGGTTTCTCTTGTAGGCTCTTTTTGTCTTTCTCTGTGTTATTAGAGGTGAAAGCTGTTAGGTATGAAGTCTGACCTACTTCAAAAGCTGGAGGTCTTGCCTTAGGGGATCATAATTATTTTAGTTCCAACCTTCTGTGGTATCGTAGCTACAATGTAAGAAGAGAAAATGCCTAGAGCTGAGATTTTTTTAAAATGACATTAAAAATATACAAAGTATAAACTACAAAGTACACAAGGTATGAAGATCTGTCAGAACTGTGATAAAATGTAATAGGAAGAAACATGGAAGGCTTGATCCCGCGCACACCGGAATACCATTGTTAATTCCTTTACCATTTCTTTAGAAACGTATCTTTACCATCCCTTCAGGTTATTCGCACTGACTGTTAATGACAAACTAGTTCCACGGATAAAAGAATGTTACCCTGACAAAAGTTCCTTCCACTTTATTCAGACCCAGGGCGGGTGTTTGAGGCCGTGTATCTTCACCTGATGTAACAGATGGATTGTGTGAAAATTGGAAGGAATTTGGGCACACTACTATAAATGTGTAAGGAAATGTCACTACTTAAAGGCATTTATCTATTCAGCAATTATTAGGTATTCAGTAAATTAGTTTGTAAAGAGATCGATCTTTTTGTAGAGGTATTATCACTTTAAGTATATCTGAATTTTCCCATCCTGAGTTTTCCTACAGTGAGGCAAGACTGTGTTTTATCACCTTATTATTTCTGATTGGCTTGATTTTTTTTTAAGAGCCTTGTACAATTTATATTGCAAGTGTAAAAGTATACGAGGCCTGACCCTATAAGTGAGAAGAGAATAAATTGGAGGCCACTGGGGTACAGTTTGGCGTATTAACTCACCCCTGATTTAAATTTTAACCTAATAGAATGAAGTCACAGCTGGGTGAAGAGAAGAATGGTCTCCTGCCAGTCAGCGTGGCTGCTGAGCCAGGAGAAGGAGGGCCCACTGGCTCTCCAGTGGGCAGGTAATAATGTGGGCGGAAGGGTTCAAGTAGCCTTAACTCACACACAGCCGCAGACACACTTGCGCCCAGACCTACTGCATTATTTAGAATGTAAGTTATAACAAAGACCCAAAATAATAGGGGTTCTAAGGAAGCAACTTGGTTCCCACACCTAAACAGACAATTTTCAATACTGTCTAGCAACTCGTCCCCTATCTGGGACTCAGTATGCTTTTGGACTTTCTGTCTTCCATCACTGGGAAGTGGCTGCCATCCAGAATAGGGGACAGACAATCCTTCTATTTTCCAAAAAGTATTACAGAAGAAAGACTGGTGAGGGGATTCTAGGTTGTGATCTAATATCTAGTCTCTCTCTCCAAAGTAATGGCAGCCTGCAATGAATTTCCATTCTGGGTCTCCCTTGCAGCTAGAACTTCTGGCTAATGGGAGGTAAGGGAAGCAGACATGTGCCCCTTCCTGGGTGTGCCACTAAAGGTGGTGGCCGTGTACCGCTTCCTCCTCCTTTTCCTCCACTTGGGACAGTGAGGCCAAAGGTCACTGAAATACATAATACAGCTACCACACCAATCTTCACCTGCACTGCCTACCTGAAGACTTCACATGGGGGAGAAATACACCTCCATCTTTTCAGCCCCTGCTGTTTGGGTCTCTGTTAAATGCTGCTGAAACTAAAGCCTACCTAATACACCCATCTTAAGGGAAATTTTATGAGGAAAAAAAGGTCAATATTTTAATTTACTAGGGTGCAATGGTTAGCTCCAAAGCCTCCCAGACAGCCCTTTCATTTGCACATTTAATAACATTTATCTAGCATCTGCAATGTTCCAGATGGAGTTCCAGGCCCTTAGGGCAATGCAAAATGAATGTGCCCTGATCCTTCCCTCAAGGAACTTAATATCAAATAGAAGAAAGAATTAAGGGAGCAAATATGGTTGAATGCTAATGTGCCAGGCACTGCTGTAGTTGTTTTTACGTGTTTTAAATCATTTGCATCGTTTGCATCCCATGAAATTTCTGTGGAGTCCTCATTTTATAGGTGTGGTTGTGGAAGCTCCGAGGGCTTGTAGAATTTTCCCAGGTCTGCACCTATAACAGATGGCGGGATCAAGATTTAGGTTCAGATTTCTGACTCATGAGTCAGCCAGTCACTGGGCTGCCTCACGGATGTGTATACAAAAAGCAAAACACAAGGCTCTGTGTGACAAGGGCCAACATTTACAATGCTTCAGCTGATGCAGAGCTCACTTCTTGGGGGGCCATCCAGCCCCAGCAGTTTTCCCACCATCACCATGTCCAGGGTCAAGCACAGCTTGTCCTCCCCCTTCTGGAAGGAAGACTGAGCCTGCTGGGGGCCATCACACCTGGGGCCTGGGCGCTTGTATTCCTTCATCAGTGTGACTCATCTGTGTAATGCTTAGTTTTGCACCAACTTTATTCAAATAAAATCCTATCTTCTAGAATTGCTTTTTCTTAATCCAACATTATTTTTTAAGATTCATCCACACTGATGCATGTAGCTATACTTTATTCAGCAGTTGTATGAATATAGCAATACGAATTTACTCCTGCTGTTAGGTGGCCATTTGAGTTTTCTGTTGGAAATTTTTGCTGTTAGAAACTACACTGATAGGCTGGCTGGTGTGGTTCAGTTGGTTGGAGTGCAGGCCTACAGACCAAAAAGATTGAGGGTCGATTCTCAGTCAGAGAACATTCCTAGGTCGTGTTCAGTCCCGGTCGGGGTTCATATGAAAGGCAACCAACCGATGTTTCTCACTTCAATGTTTTGCTCCTGTCTCCCTCCCTTCACCGCTCTCTAAAATCAATAAGCATGTCCTTGGGTGAGGATTAAAAAAAATTACACTGACAGGAATATTCTCAAGTATATTCTAGTGTACATATGCAAGAATCTCCACAGGGTATACACCTAGGGAGGGAAGTGCTGGGATGCAGAGTATTTAAACATTTACTACATAAGATCAAATTGTTTTCCAAAGTGGCTGTACCAATTCATACTGCCACCAGCCTGCATGTGAGCTCTTTCTGCATTGCATCCTCACCAACACTTGGTAGTGAGACTATTTTTCCCAGTCTGGTGGGTGTAAAATGGTATCTTATTGTCATTTTAATTTGTATTTTCATCAAGACATGCTTTCATCATATGTGAATTCAAACACCAAGATGAGAAACCATTCAAAGGGATTTGTGAAATATATTCTTTAAAACTAGATGAACCTCACAAACCAATCCCCTTCTTAGAACGGAGGTCAAACAATTTGAAAAGGCACAGTTATTCATTTTTGGACCTTAGAAAATACCAAAAGGCTGATGCTACTGTTTGTGATGTAGGTTACACAACTATTTCCTAAATGACTCCTTTTAGGGGGTTAATGATATTATCTAAAGCCGCGGAAAAAGCAAACACATTTCAGGGAAATTATAAACATTTCTTTTATCTTACCAGATAAAAAGACTTAGTATAAATCCTAATGCACCCACTTGGCTGTACACAATTTATAGCAGATGAAGAGTTTGAAACACTTTCACGTAAACAACCGTAGATTTTTTTTCCGAAGGTCGCTAAAAGGCTGTTTGACACTTGTTATAAGTGAGGAGCATCTCAGAGTAAGAAGCGGCTCTGGATAGGATCAGGATTTATTTCCCACTTGCAGAGCAGCTCCATTAAGCACTGTTTTCAGCTCCGAAGCCTTTCCTTTCATGTAGTGTTTACATCATTGACACCTTCTCTCTGAATCCCTAATATAAACGAGGGGTGGAATGAGCCCTAATGTATTTTAACAACATTTTAAGAAATGTGGCTATGGGATGATGATAACCAAATGGAGTACAGATTAAAGTGAAATTTTTATAACACCTCAATCTCCTGTGACAAAGACAGCTCTATGACTTAAGTCCAGGAGAAAAACATTCCCCCTGTGTTTATTCATTAATTAGAATTTGATGGACTCCAAATGTCAACTGACCCACAAAATTCCTACCACGGCATTTTAGCAGAAAATTAAACTCAGTTCTATTTGGAATAGAGACACAAAAATAAATTTACTTTGCTCCATAATAACTACATACTCATGACAACTGTGAGTTTCATGAACCACAACAGTAATACAGGAAAAGCAAATCTTTGTAATTCACCACCTTAATGCAATAACATGAGCCGATTCATCCATGACTAAAATTTTGCCTGATTTATTGTAGCCAAAAAGTGTTATTCTAAAGTGTGTTCAGTAACTGGCTGGCCAACCCAGGCAGAAGAGGGCTTTCTAATTCTTATGTCCGTGTCCTTACTCTCTGTGAGGCTCTGTGGTGCTTCACGATGGTGACCACGGCATTGGAGAGGACTGTGGCTCAGCAGAGCACCCCAGTGTGGTCTGCGGCTGGGTGTCAGCCATCAGCCCTTGCACTCTTCTTACCAGTGTTCAGTGAGAAGGGTAAGCGAGTGGGGAGGCAGGCGTTCAAAACTTTTACAGCAAGGGCATTGCTGCAGCCACCCAACGCATGATTGCTGGATTTATCTCCCTGGATGGGATGTTTTATGAAAGAATGGGCTGGTGACAAATTTATAAAAATAATAAATAAATAAATAAATACACCTGGCTGGTGTGGCTCAGTGGGTTGAGTGCTGACCTGCGAACCAAAGGGTCACCAGTTTGATTCCTAGTTGGGGCATATGTCCCAGTAAGGGGCACACAAGAGGCAACCACACACTGATGTTTCTCTCCCTCTTTCTCCTTCCCTTCCCCTCTCTCTAAAATCAATCAATCAATCAATCAATCAATAAATCATACCCACATACCTACATATATATATACCTTGCCCTTCACCATAGGTAGTTTGAGAAGCACTGGTCTAAAAGTGTTGTTAGAATACAGATTCTTAGAGATTCATATTTGGTAGACTTGAGGTGCATTTGCATTTCTAACAAGATCCCAGGTGATGCCGTTGCTGCTGGTCAGAACTACACTCTAAGGAGCGCTGGGCTGCATCAGACAAAATGCAAGGCACTCCCCACAGTTTGTCAGTGATGACTAACAAACCCAGACAGTTTAATTCTGTGGTATCAAATATAACACCTCCCGGGTATTTATAATTGGCACCTCCTGTGCTTTTAGGAGAATATGAACGTTCCCATTTGTCCACGCAGAGGGTTCTGCCTTCCAAGACCTTTCCATGCTACCACCTTCGGCCCTCTTACAACTGACATACGGTGACATTCTTAGAGCTTCCTCTTCTACTGTTTGAAGATGTGTCAGTGAGTAAGCAGCCCACAGGACGCTGGGTGCGTGACCACAGCAGGCAATGCCTCTGGGAAGCAGACATGGATTATAACTGGCATCTGTGCTGACCCGAACTTTTAAGACACATTCAGAAAAGAGAGGAAAGGCTTGATCTCTGGTACTGAAAACCAGTAGTGCCAACCATCCAAGCTGCTCAAGTAGTTTTTGTGACTCATCTGAGTCTCTTTATTGCAGCTCCTAGAACCCCTGCTAATTCAAGTTCTCTTCAAAACGAACAAAGGCTAGCACTTATGAAATGAACTGCCTCTGAATGCAGTGGTCATCTTCGCTCCTCCTGAGACTGTCCAGAGAGAACAGCCCAGCAGCTCCTGGGCCTCTTCAAGACTTCCTTTAGCAGCCCTGCCATACAAACGCCGCCACTTTCCGAAAGTGAGGGCAATTCATTGCTAAGTCAATTATCACAGAGTGTGGCAAGCTTTTAGAGAGATGAAACTACCCTTTCTATTGAAGGAAAATAATGAATTCTCAAATGGGACCCCTCGAATCATCCATTTGCTCAGCTACAGTGTACTCCTGTTGGCCAATTATCTGGTTTGATCTGTATTGTTGGAGTAAGTGCCTCAGGTTCTGGGAAGGGTTGCATAACCCAGTGAGCTGCTTACACGTGAGAGAGGGGCCAGTGTTCTGGAAGGAGGAAAATGTGGACAAGAGTCTGGCAGACTGAAACCAAACTGCTAAATCGATTTGAAGAAAGTTCTGAAGGACTAAGTTTTAAATTCTGAGTATGTACCAATTACTGTAGGTACTTTACTTTGAATTAGGTGCTACTAAATAACTCTATTTGGGTCTCTGTGTCTCAGTTTTCTTGTCTGCAAAATGGAGATAATAATAGCACCCACCTCATAGAGTTTTGGTAAAGATTAAATGAATTAATAATGTCAAGACTTGAAAACAGTCCCTGGTATATAGTAAGTGCTACATAAAATTTCCAAGGGTCTCACAGTTACAGAATCTGAGTGATTTAGTGTTCCCCCACCCCACCCTATCTTACACCCCCTCCTGGTAACTTGCATCCCCTAGCCTAAATATGAATACCACCCGTGCTGGAGTACCCTGGAACTAGCACAGATCAACTCTGTCCAATGGAAATATGAGTCACATATGTAACAATACAATTTTTAAAAAGTAAAAAAAATGAATCTACTTTTAATATTTAAAAATTTAAGCCAATCTATCCAAAACATTACTATTTTAACCTTTCATTAATATAAATTTATTAATGAGATATTTCATATTAAGTCTTCAAAATTTGTTTATTTTACATTATGGCACATTTCAGTAATGCTAAATTCTCATTGGAAATATTTGATAAGTATTTCAGAGCTTATAAAATTTTCAATTGGCAAAGTAGATTCTTGTCACCCAAATTATTACAAACACATTTAAAACTTCCTCAATAACCAAGCCGAGTTTTCCAATAACTAAATTCAGTATCATTTTTAAAGTTTAAATTAAATAAAATTATAAAGTTAATGGCTACTTTTAATCAACAGCACTCCCAACCCAACCCCGCCCTCACGCAGCCCCCGCCATTCTTTCACGACTTACAATCTCTTCATCTTGTCCGAACCCCATGGGCCTTCCCAAAGCTCTAGCTTTTGATGCTAGCTCAGCCCCTCTGAATTAATAAAGCTACTTTTTTATATGATGTCATCCTTTAAAATTTGCATACAGTTAAGAAGTCCTCCTGAGCCTTCTGTGAAGAAGGAATACCTGCCTGACTCCTTTAGTACTTCAAACAACAGTTTCAGCTTCTTTCCTCTTCCTGGCCATCCTGTCTTCACGTTCTTAGCCCAATTTGCAATTCACATTTATTTATTTTCTTGTTATTTGAACAGCTCCCTTATGGACCTCAAGTTCCGCAGGACAATGCCATATCTGTTTTGTGCACCAGTGTTCACTCAGCACCTCGTACAATGCCTAGCAATTAGAAAACCTTAATAAATATTTGTCAAATAAGTGAATACATAAAGAAGGAACTCCCTTTTGAACATGTCGAGTTCCCGTCTTTATGTTTAGTGTCTACAGGACGGCAGGCGGGTGTTGGGGGTGTGGTGGTGGTGGTGACAAGCGCTGTAGCTTGAAGAAGCACTCGTGTCTACCAGACACCTCAGGGAGTGCGCCAGCCAAGTGCACCGACTCTGTTCCTGTTCGGAAGTGCGCCCTCGGGTCTCTATCTGTATCCCTTTCCCAGTGACCCAAAGGGACAGCCTAGACCAAAATCTGAAGTTTCCCTTAAAACCTAAAACCACTCATGATTAGCTGGGCCCCTGCTTTTACTTTTCAACCCTCCTTAGGTCTCCAGAATTAGGTAGGACACTGACCTCTGACCATCATGCCCCAAGTCCAAACATGTGAGCAAATTTTTTAAAATATTGATTTGTTTTGCTCTATTTATATTTTTCTTTCCCTTTTTCCAAGTATCTAGCCAGGCCTTTGTATTTATTTCCCTGCTTTAGAGGAGTTTGTGATCCATAAAAGCAGAAATTGCCTTTAGACAATTTGACTCTTAGGCTTATTTTTCCAGAAGCATAGGATTCTTGAAAAAAATCATCCTGGGTACTGGGAGGGAGAGAGATTTTGATGGATGTTGCTCAAGGAAGAAGAGAGATTTTCCCCAGGTGAGAAAAGGGTTGGGGTTGGTACACACCTCAAACTATGTGACTCATACCCAGCTCTCCCCGTATTGCCCAGGGGTGCAGGGCCCCAGAAGGGACCATTGTGTGACCCTGGGGTGGCTGGACTCCAACCACCAGGCTGGAACAGCAGCAATGACCGAGACAAAGTCCCAGCAAGGATGTGCAGAATTGCCCACCTTCAGTGAGTCACATAGCTTGGGACACACATTTCAGGGGCCATCCAATGTCCTGAAGTGAGCTGGCCTTCTGGCTGCTGTGTGAGCTTGCTGACTTGTTCTATGGCCCTAGCCAAAGAGAAGAAAGAGAACTCCACCCTCATGTACTCCTTTGTAAGGGCTAGCACTGGCTTTCCTTGCTGGTTAGGAGATGTAGAACTCGGGAGTGAATAAGGAAGTATTACATTTATTAAGCACTTGAGATTATGCAATAAGATTTATTAGGACAGAGAAGAGAGGAATCAGAGGAAGAAATAAAACCGTAACAAAGAGAGGAGAAAAGGAAAGAATGGAGAATGAGGGAAGAGAAGGCAAAATATGGCAAGAGTTCAAATAGAAGCCCACCTGCCAGAGGTCTAGATAATATATATTCTATCCTGTCCCTTGACAAATAAATATTTGCAATAATATAATGAACAACTTTGTTTAAAGCTATGGTTTTTATATGACTGAATGACCACAGACTCTCAAAGAAGACTGGATTTAGTTATATTGTGCATGTCTGGGTATATTCTTGATGGGCCAGTAATATTTGATAAGTAATAAAATAACTCAATTCACAAATATACTCCATAACATTTGCTTTTCTTGCCTTTGTTTCAGCAAAATGCTAATCATGCTATCATCAACTCTTCCACACATTTTACAGTCTATTGACAGTAATGCTAAAATAGGCATTTTTCTTGAAATATTGTAGTTATCAGGTAATATTTTATTGTTAATTTCTATATGGAGAACATTTATTCTACCAAAGCAGTAGCAACTGAAGTTATGAAAAAAACTCCTTATATATCATACTTAAATGTTGCATTTGGGTTGCATGTAATAGATTAATAGATTATTGTCACCACAAAAATATTAGAAAGTATTTTAATTTCGACGTAGAAGTTGTCATGATTTCCACCACCCTTCAATGCAGTGTGTAGAGCCATAGAATGACATAAAGAAAATACTATATCTAGAAAATACTATATCTAAAATGGCATATCTAGATCCACAGCCATACAGATTTAGCAGTAATTTGGATCATTTTGGAAAACGTTCCTAAGATCCCATGAGCTAGTGCCCTGAGAACTGTGTTAATTTGCAAACACCTCTGGAACTACAAAGAGAAACAGGAGTGGATGCTCAGTGCCGCTGGAAAATGATATTTGATCACAAGAGATTGTCACATTCATACTATCAGAGAAAAATGATTTGGCAAGTTAATTAATTTGTCTTTCCTCTTACCTAAGCACTTCTGCTGCTCAAATCTTTTCGCGCACGTCAAGGCAGAGTGCGTCCTGATGTAAGTAGCAGCGGCAGCACGTAAGTATTCTGGCAACTGGGGTCACTTCTTCTTTTCTGCGGACAGAGGTCAAGGGTAGACCAGGATTTCCTGGGGGGCTGAAGGTAAAAGATTAGTTACACTGCCCCGCACAGAACGCTGCATCCCTGGGGCACAGGCGCGTTCTTTTAATCTACTTATGTCTCGTTGTGAAAAGCAGAGCTCTCTGAAGTGTTAGGCCGGGGAAGGCCCCCTTTTGTCTGGTCCAAGTTTGGTACTGAGGAGAAAGGACAATGAAGAGAAGGACAGAGACAAAAGAACATAAAGAAACAATAGATAATAAATAATCTCAAGCTACGTCCCACACTCCCGAGAAATTAAAGATTCTGACTAACAGGCTCAGTCAAAAATACTGCTGAGCTCTAGAGCACCCACCAAAAAATGTTTAGCTCATCTATATTAAAGGACTTCTATAAACAAATATATGTAAATATGTAAGTGTATGCATTTTTGTAACTTATAGAATTATATTTTATGTAATTTAAATATATAAATATGTAAATCTATATCCTCTTCTTGTTTTTCTATAGCAAATGGGACTCTCTCTTTGTTTCCTTCTGCTTTCCCCATCCTAGACTCGAGTTCAGGGATGTAGTAGTGTAGGATGCTGGAGACAATAAACATCATATTTGGCATAACCGGTCCTCAGATTTAGGACTTCAGGAAATAGTAAGATTTTGGGGGTGGGAATTTAGAAATCCATAAGGAATTAACCACTCGCTAAAGGGGAAGGGCAAATTAGGCCATTGAAAATAAGCATCAACCACCTGTAATTCACATCAATTCATGGAAAAGACATTTCTAATACACATACACATAGTCACGGAGAACATAAACTTTCTCGCCATCACCAGCAGTCAGCAGGATGGTGGCCATGAAAGTTTGAATCTGCGAAGGAGCAGGTAACAACTTACCTGCCACATCAACCAGCCCTGAAGACAAATGGTGCTGGAGCATTGGGCCCATAGCCAGCCATCGCTGTCAGAACATAAATTTAGACTAACAGTCATTTCTTTACATTGATTAGTTTTTAAAAACTTATTTATATCTTTATTTATTCATTTGTTTGTTGTGAAATTCTGGTAAAAGCATCACCAGGAACACGATATTGTCCTCGGACCAAGCTTTGGGATCCCGTGCCTGGGTGTGTCCAACCAAGGTGAGCCAATGAAGCTCTCACAAGGTCTGTGCTGAAAGACACCACAGGGCCATGCTACTGAAGCACCCATCTTTATGAACGGGTTGATGAGGAAGTCATTGTCAAACTGATAGAAATATAAAAATCATTGGATATCTTCATTGCATTGACTTCAAAACATCCCGATAATGGTGGTCCCGAAATGTCAAGTCATCAAGATGTTTTTTGGCTTATTTAGACATTAAGCATAAGGAAACCAGTAGTAAGTATATCCATCTAAATTGAAGCAGGGACTAGGGAGGGAAGGAGAGAGCAACAGATGTCGTGGTGAGAAACGTGACCAGGTGAACAGCACAAACACTTGCACTCTAAGAGCCTAAATGACAGCTGGATGACAACAATCCCTAGAGGAGTGAATGAGGACTTTTTGCTCACCCTGGTAAGTGAAAGGGTCACAGTGTTGACAAATGGCCCATAATCCCCTCTGTAATGCATACATGGTGCCGAACAACAATATGTAACCTCTTAACAGAATTGCCCGAGTGGCTGGCCACTGAGCTGCAGCTGCTCCTCTGCAGAAGGGCAAAGACATAAGTCACACCCCAGGCTACAAGGGAAGGGCTCACTGGTCTCCTAGGGTAACCAGAGTCTTGGTGTGACCCATGGCATGCTTTCCTCACAGGAGGAAAAAATGAAGCAGCTCATCACGGGCTGTGAAGCTCAGGTTGGGGAGATTAAACACACCACTTACCAGGGTAGACTTTGGGCCTATCGCTTCACTTCCCTGAACTTCCATGTGCATGTATTTACACTGGGCTGATGCCATTTACATAACTGTGTTACTGAGGGAATTAAATAATGTGTTGTTAATGCAGTAACCTACTCAGCAAATGATATTATCTCTTCTCTAATGATAATATTTTCCTACCTGAATATGAGTATCCCATAACCCTTCCAGATTTTCTATAGGTCTGTCATCTCATAAAATGACTACCACCATCAAAAAGAGGAGGAGAAAGAGGTGCCTGTCATCTTAGAGGATGAGTTGTCAACAACTACAGCAGCTGTGGGAGTCCCGATGCTGTGCGACACTCCAGCCAGACCTGAATCCTAAACCACGGCTGAGGATTACTGCTCCGGAAAACGCCCCGACTTCCCAAGGAGCACATTCAGAGAATGGCTGTTTGCTGGGACCTTTCTTCCTTCTGACACTCCTTGCCTGCTCACGACAGCTGAGCCGTCCTGCCACAGACACACTAGCTGCCTTCACACACGTGCAAAAATCACAACGGAAGCTCCGCCTCTACGGCATGAACCAGATTCCTGCTATTTATAAGCAGCGGCCCGACAGGCAGGCTTCATTCTGTAACTTGCATTTCTCAGCAAGCTGCACCAGAATAGAGATGTGTTCATACTTTCCAGTCACCCAGATTGCCACTTCAGAAAGAGAGTGATAGACAAATATGGTGCAACCCGTTTATAACATTTCCCCATGTTTAACTTCCAAATTCGAGAGTCTTAAGCACAGTTGCCAAAAGCAATTCTTTTCTAGATGCAATTTTTTTTTCTTGGTCTCTTAGTAAATGCTAACTGATTTTTCCCCCTACTGTTTCTTCTTAGAGGCCAAGAGTTTTTCACTCCCGGTCTGCAATACCCTGCCTGGGCTATCACCCAAATGGCTTTCACACTTAAAGTGAGAAAGAATTAAGTGCTCCTGCAGTTGAAAAATGGTTCTGTCTGCCCTGGAGTCATAAAGCTCTCTTTACTGAACTATTGCTTTGAGACTCCAAAGTTCAGTGCACCAATGAGCCTACAATGGTGTCAAGAAGGTAAGTAGAGAATGAAGACAACTCCTTCATTTCTCTCTCTGGAGCTCAGTCAGGTGTATTCCCCTGGTTTTTACTTATAACTGTTTCTGGGGGGAAAAGTTTTCACATCAGTTCTCTGGTTTTCCCACAAATGGGTTTAGCACAACTTCAAGTCTCATCTTTACATCATTTCCACACAGTAACAGTCTAAGCTGGTTGCTGACCACATTTTCTTAAGTTAGATGTCACCTGCGCTTCTAATATGTACAAACAGCAGCCCAACAGGCAGGCTTGATTCTATAACTGGCATTTTTATCATATTATCATCTCACATAATACTGGATATATCTTAATGACAGGGAAAAAAAACAGTTAAACCAATCTCCATCAGTGATTATTCTCCTCGGAGGGCTAAAGAAATCTCTTTATATCTCAGAAGTATATGTTATCCTGTAATCTGTGTGTCTTTTACAAAGCAAGCTTGCCAAGGAGAAGAAATATTTAAATCAATTTGCCTTAAACATCTTTACCTACTTCACAAAGCATTACTTATTGTCAATCCCATGTAATGGTAACCTTATAAATTCCAGTTTTGTTCAAGGTCAACCTCAGAGCTACGGATGGTGACCTAGCAAGACTTTCAGGAGTTTGCCAGTTTGTAAAAAACTCTAGACTTCAGTTCTTTGTTGCCTGTGTTTTCTTTTTCTTTTTTTTAAATTAACTGTAAATGTTCAAATCATCATTTCCTTCGTCTGCCATTCCATAACTTCTTAGCAAGTCTATTGATATTTTCCAATAGCAATTTAGAAAATTCAATGAGGGTCAGGTGAGGCCACAACACAGTAACAAAAGTAGAGATAAAATCTATATTTGAGAAAGGGATAGCTCTGAAAATCATAGAGTACTCGGCTTAGCTTTTATACCTCGAAAATACCAGAACAAATCATCAAAAAATCAATTTGCAAACATCCGTACGATCACAGAATATAGGTAATAATCAGCATTGCTTTGTGAAGAGTAGTCTTGTCAGAACCATCTAATTTCCTTCTAAAATAGAGTGACAGGCCTGGTGGATCAGAGGGATGAAATAGATGTAATGGAGCTTGAATTTTACAAGGCTCTTGATTCCGTCTTCCAAGATATGCTCATCAACAGATGACTTCAGGAGAAATTTGTTGCAAAGGTTTACTAGAAAGCACAGCTCTCAGTGTCTCAGCATTAAGTTGGTGGGTGGGAATTTGGGTAGAAGATATTGGGTGTGATATTTGGCCCAGAAATGTGTAGTTCCTGGATGGTTTAATGGGCTCATTCGTTCCAAACACCATCCTAGAATGTGCTCAATCAACACTTGTTCAATGAAAGAATGATGGGTAGGAGAGCTATTCCTGGTGAATTATCATGGCTGTAACATGAATGGGTGGGCAGAGATGAACACATTAGAGAAGAGTATGGGACCCTCCCTGTGAAGAGCCAGCTCCCCAAGAGCACCTGGGACAGTATCAGCTAAGGGATTTACATTGCTTGGGGTGGATTTAAACTCCAACAGATTATATTGTTGGAGTTTATAAATATGCAGAAATAAAGGTATAATATATTTATTTGGGTGAAATCACACCACATGTACTCAAACTTTATAAAATGCAAAAAGAGTGGTATATAAAATGCTGGGTAAGAGCAAGACATGCCATAGCCTTAAGGCATCTTGGGGTGAAAATTTTGAAAAAGATGAAGTGATATAAGGAGCCAGCAGACCGGAGTCAGGCTTTGAAGACTGGTTTGGCCACTTGTTAGCTGCACCTAAGTTATTTAACCTTTCTCAGCTGTTACAGAAAAAAACAAGGGGGCCTGCAACGATAATACTCTTATGGAAAGAGACTCAGGTCCGTCTTGTCTGCCGCCTTAAAGGAAAGATATCTCTCAATGCCAGAGATTCATGAAAAGGAAAGGAAAACGTTTATTTAGTGCTATACAAACTTAAGGTAGTGACCTAATGTCTTTATTAAAATCTTAAAGTCCCTTAAAACACCCACAAATGTACACAGTCCTTCCTTCCCCCTTGCCCAGTCTGGGGTACTGTATCTCAGGAAAGGAAATAGAAGTCCGGTCTCCGGCAATGTCTGGTTATTCCCAGTAATCCATGCTCGGCTGGCAGGCCTCTCTCGGTTCTCAGCACCATCAGCTGTGTCGCCGGAATCTCTGCTAAAGCTGGGTGATGGTTCCCCCTACTACTGCTGTGGGGGTCCCCACTCTGGCAAAGGTGCGTGGTCCTCTCTCCACTGCTCCAGCCATGTGGTCCTTTTTCCACCACTCCAGCCACGTGGTCCTCTCTCCCCCAGGACCACCGGAGTCCCCACTCAGCCAAATCTGCGTGGTTCTCTCCTCCATGGCTGCCATGTCTGGGTTTAAATCCCCACACCAATCTTTCTCTACAGCCCTATTTCCGACTCCTCCCACACTCGGCCACACTTGCCCTCAATCTGCTGTCCTTTCCAGCTTTTCTGGTCACCATCATGGGTCTGGGCAAGTGTCACCTCATGTCCTGGAACCAATCTCCTCCGAGCTCCCACGCAAGCGCTGTAACTCAGGGGACCTGCCCCCCAGTCACATCTCGGGGAGGTGTCCCTTTCCATCCCCCTGGTCCAGAGCATGGCCATAGCTATTTAGCATATTCAAGCAACCGACCCAAGGCTATAGGTATGTTAAATGACCATGACATGGATTAGCTGCAAAGCTGCCCTGCATGTTCTTGCTCTGTGTGCCCCTTCCCCCAACTCACACCTGTTGAGGGGGAAGGGGTAAAAAAAAACATCTTAGAATCTCCTGGACACCTTGAGTTCTGGGCCCCATTTCAAATGTCCATTTGGGCCCCCCCGCCTTGGCTGCACCCTGTAACACAGCCTCCTACGTTCTTATATGTAAAATGGGCCTTTGAAATCTTACAGACTTGAAATCAGAACAGATTTCATTACATCATATATATTCATATATACAATGTATTAAGGTATGTAGGCACCTCCCCAGAGTTAGGCATACTGTAGGCATGAGATAGATACAAGTTCCTCCCTTCTATTCACGTGCGGGGAAGTCCACTTCCAGGAGGGAACTTACGATAAATTCAGCAACACACCCACAAACTTCTTGTCTTCTGCCATCAGTCTGAAGTCACCAATGACTGTCTGATGTTTGCCCCATGGTTTTCATCCCCCACCCCAAGTTTCTGTATTTTAGACACCATACTTCATTTAGTGTTTGGTTTATAACATGGAAAAAAACAAAGTTTTTGGTGGATATTTCTGGGGTTGTCTGGGCGATTATTACACCCCTTTCCCTCCATGGCTACATGGCAATGACAGAAACTGACAGGTTTTCTCATATCCTCACCATCTTGGCGAGAACCAATCCATCTGAACTAAGACAAATTGAGTCAATTGTGAATTGAGTCAATATCAGCCAACCACCACCACCATAGTTGACTCTTCCATGGTTGAGCTTTGGATCCAGACTGGGCCTTCAGTGTCTTTCCAGAGAACTGTTTTTGAACTAGAACTCACAGAGTTTGAGATCAGTCAGCTTCTCCTTTGTTAATAGGGCCCATTGGAGCCATGGAGATGCTTCCTGCCACGAGGAAAAGCCATCTGTCCTAAAAATCAAAGACCACTCAGAGAGCAGCAGGTAAGAGGGATGGAACAAGACCTAGCACATTCAAACCCTGATTCCAGTGTTCCTGAGAATCTGCTGCATCCATGTCTTTCTGTAACTCTGTTCTTCAAACAGTTCAATTCCTCTAGTCAATAAATTCTCTGTTTTTGCTTATACTTTTCCAGGTTGGGTTTCTGTCATTTGTAACTTTTTTTAAAAAAACACTGCAATTAAATTTTTTTTTAAACCTTGATTATGCCCTTAGATATTTACTTAGACTAAATCATGGAAATTGTATTTTTGAGTCAAAGCTTATATGCATTATTAAGGTGATCGAAGTGCATTTCCAAAAATACTTTCAGAAACATTTTATTAATTTCAAGTTTCATCTGCAGTATATGATATGTGTGTTACCAAGCACTGCCTAACACTGGGTTAAAATAATTATTTGTGCCTGTTTGACAGGTGAAAACTGGAATCTTCAATTTTCACTTATTCAGTTATGTACTCAAACAATGGTCATTCACTTCTCATCTCTGCTGAACAGCCCATTTGTGTCATTTACCCAGTTCTCCATTGGTACATTTTCTAATTGATTTGTGAAAGCTATTTATACATAAAAATATGAAAATTTCTCTTATCATATATGTTGTAAATATTTCATGCTATTTTGTTATTTGCATGGTTGCTTGCGCTCTTCTCCATATAAGTGAATTATATGTTAAGTAAAGACCTATGGTCCCCCTCCCTTCTCCTTCTTTTTTTTATAATAGTACTGTAATTGCTCTTCCCGGGAATTCTCTAATGCAATAAATAATACCCACCCATTCTTAGGGATCATTACATTATTTGAGCATAAAGAGAATATAATCACCGCTTAACATTTTAATTACTTAAAACTTCCAGATTTCACTTAACTTTCCACCTTTCCAGGGAAAAACAGTGCATTTTTGCATGAAGGGCACACTCAAGTCCTGTCAGCAGGCTCTGTGCAGTCTCAACATCTATCTTAACAACTTCTCTTTCTTCTTTCTAGCAAGTCAGTTTCCCTGGTCTCTCTCTTCTCCACTATAACTGAAGAGTCTTCTTTGTATATTACCCCTTAAATGTTAAAAAATGCATGTGAACAATAAAAATCCCAAGAACTATTGAGTTTTAGGACTATTAAGCTTACAGAGAAAAATAAATAGATAAGGCTATAAATGAACAAGTATCCCTGAAAGCCATTATTGGTTTAATAATAATTTGGAGGGAAATCAGAAATAAAAGGTGACACAAAGAGAACTGAATAGTGGACCTGAATTTATGTAGAAGAAAAGACATCAACATATTTATTGCTGCATAGCAAATTACTTCAAAAGTTAGTGGTTTAAAGCAGCAAAAAATGAATTATCTCATGGTTTCTGTGGGTCAGAAATCCAGGAACAGCTTAGCCCGGTGGTTATGGCTCAGGGTGTTTCATGGATCTACAGACAAGCCGTGACTGGGCCTAGAGGAACTGCTTCCAAGCCCACTCATGTGGGGACTGGCAAAGGCCCGAGATACTCCTCACATGGGCCTCTCTCCCTTCGGGGCTCACGACAGGGCAGCTGGCAGAGTGAGTGACCCAAGAGGGAGAGAGGGAGGAAAAGGAAGCCACCGTGCCTTTCATAAGCTACTATAACCTCATATGGCGTCACTTCAGCATGTTCTATCAGTTACACAGATCGGTTCTGGTACAGCGGGGGAGGGAGACTTCATACAGGTGTGAACACCAGGAGGCAGGATCGTTGGCAGCCATCTCGGAGGCTGCTGACTAAAGCCCGTGTCCAGCTTATTTTGGCTCAATCTCCTCGTAGTTTTGCCCATCTGAATTCTGAAGGTTCTGTCCACACCTCTCTTCCCTTCATACTGCACACTGCCCTTACACCATCTCCTCCATTCCCATGGGCTCCATTACAATGTGAAAACTGAGGTATTTCCTCAGCCTAAATATTGCTCTCTTGGTTCCAAAGAGTATTTTCACTTTCCTGCAAAACCTCTTCATGTGTATGTACAATAGTAAACACCACTCCCCACTGCTCACTTCAAACCACCTCCTCCTGCTCAGAAGTGACACCACTGTCCACCCAGCGGCCCAAGCCGGTGACTTCTCCCTATGCCCCTCGCATGGTGCAGGCTACTCCTTTGGTTGGCCCTGCTCCACCTGCTTCCACTTCACTGCCAGCAGAACATACCAGTGCTGCCTGCATGGGGGTGGGGATGGGGTCTAAACTGGCCCATTTGGGTTTTCTCTCAAGACTTTTGATTTCTGAGTGAATACATCTGAGGTAGGAAATGATTAATACCAACAAATTTTATAGCAGCACTCCAGAAAAAATGGTACCTTGGGCTTTTGAAGACTCTGAAGAGACAAGTTCTCTGCTTCTTGATTCTCTAGACTGCTTGCTTGTTCAGCTTGTTCTTTGATTCTGTACATGCCCTCGTGGCCAAGACATTCCGCACCCTCCAACTTTTTGGCGCAAGTTCTTTGAGGTCTCCGTGCTGTCACCTCTGGGCATTTGCACGTGTTTCCTCTGTAGTTTTCTCTCATGAACATAAACTTATGAGTGACCCCTACACTTTCTTCGAGTTTCAGGTTAGATGTCACTTCTTCCAAAAGCCCATCCTGACCCTAACTGCCACTAGTCACCTCTAACCTTACAATGTGGGTTAGGGTCCCTTCCGCGTGGCCCCATAGTGTTCTAACCTCCCATCGCATGTTAAACACCCAACTAGGTGTTGATCGCATCATTACTTACTTGAAGTCCTATTCCATCCTAAACTCTGGGAGGTCAAGGACCATCTCTGTCCTGTGGATTTCTGTGTCCCGTGTGTAGCTCATTGCCTTAAGACTAAACATCTTAGGAAACATTGCAATAAAAACCGAATTTTCTTTGTAAAGTCTCCTCCATCTTCATTAAAAGTTTCCTTCATCAGATTATTGGTTGAACAATATTCTGGAGAGCAAATGCCCACTAAAAATGTTGCCTTATCTGACAGCACGAGGCGAGCTGGGTGGAGTGGGGAAGAGCTAACATTTCTTACTGCCTCATGTACCAGCCACTGGCATCATATCCAATCATTACCTCTGGACGGAGTGATGTGAGCAAGGCACCAGGGGTTCAATTCTGGACATAGTGACATGTCCCTGGACTGTTTAAGATTTCAGGAAAGATTTTTCAGGAATCAGATTAACAGGATTGTGGTTGTGCAACAGCCTTAAAATATGATCCATAAAACACTTAAAACACTCATAGCTGCCCAATTCTGCTCCAGAGACCCAATTATACACTTGTCTAGATGGCTATGCATCCCTGCACTGGCCCTGGCAGCCCCCGCTTTTTCACAGGAAAGCAATTCAGAGACAGACTTAACGGGTCCAAGTTCTATGATGAGATCTTAATTAAAATTGTACAGTCATCCCTTTGAATACCCTAAGAGTTCCTTTCTTGGTGGTGGAGAGAATTGACCTTTTTAATATAGGTGTGTCTTATCAAGCACTTAGTACATAACCAAACTATTCCTGACCCAGAGAAAGAGATGAAATGCCTTTGTGGACCCAGAACAGCGGCTCCCAAGATTTCAAGGAACCCGTGTCCTTTGCCTCTCTCAGCCCCATCTGTCCTGTGAGCAGGGCCTCTTTTCACCTCAGCGCAGTTTTAATATGAGTGAAAACGATTCTGTTTTAACCACCTTGGTTGGGCCTCTACGAGCTCATGAATCAAAACACACACTGGTAATCAAAGAAAATCTTCCCACGTGAACCATCTTTCAAACAAGACTATTGTTCATGCTACAAAGTGCTTTTCAAAAACAGAAGAGGAAGTGGAAAAAGAAAAGTCCAAAACACCATTTTATCAAAAGACTAATACAAACTAAAAAAATAAATAAATAAAAATTTAACACATTTAAAGTTCAGAAAAGAAAAATAAATTAGAACACTTCTGATCAGAAATTGGAAGATATTTTAGGTGCCACAGGCTTTCTGCTGTTTTCATTACCAGTAAAGTATACTGCTTTTAACAATGCCTCTTGTCTAAAGATCAGCCTTTTAGTCACATAAAAAATATCATCGCCAAAAAACAAACTCCTCAGAGCCAAACACACTAGAGGAAAGTTGAGGCTCTAATTTTTTTTAAGAAGAAGTACAGAATTTGGCTTGGGCATGATGAAAGAGTGATTTTCAGTTACTTATTAAAAGAAGAGAGCAGAGAGACTATGGTAGTACATTGGAGCAAGGCAGGGTGAGCAGAGCCTGTGGTAGTACATGGGAGTGAGGCAGGGTGAGCAGAGAGCCCATGTAATATAGGGGAGCAAAGCAGAGCGACATAAAAGGGGGAACCAAAGGAACACTCTGGGCAACTGTGTTCCAGCCGCTGATGTGTTGACAGTGGGGGCAGGTGCAGGACATGGGCTCTGGTATGGACAGAACCAACTCTATCATTCAACTAGCTTGACCTCTATGGATCCAATGTACCACCTGTAAAATGGGTATAAGACAGGTACAGATCCACAAATCCCGTATTTGTAATTCCAAGATGGAAAATTCTAAGAATACTAGAAATTTTTTCATGATGCATTTGGGGAAAAACTGATCTGAACTGTGTTACAGATGTTTATAATCATCACTTACTTGATTTAGTATGAACACTCATGTTTTGCCCCAAATATATTAATGCACTTGATTATGGAGTGCTGTTGAGGGGGATATAATGAAAAACAGTAAGATACTTAGGAATAAATTTAAGCAAGGAAGTGAAAAGTCTCAACATTGAAACTTGTATGACAGTGATGAAAGAAACTGAAGATGACTTAAATGGAGGTGCCCATGTTTGTGGATAATATTGTTAAAGGTCCATGCCACTCAAAGTCACCTATAGATTCAATGCAATCCCTCTTGAAATTGCAATGGCATTTTTCACATAGAAAAAACAATGCTAAAATGCATATGAAACCACAACAGATCCCTGAATAGGCAAAGCAATCTTGAGGAAAAAAACAAAGCTGGAGGTTTCATACCTCCTCATTTCAAACTAGTAATCAAAACAGTATGGTACTGACATAAAAACAGACACAGAGCAATGGAACAGAATCAAGAGCCAAGAAATAAGTCTGTATTTATCCAGTCAACTAATATTCAATGAAGGACCTAAGAATACACAATGGGACACAGACAGTCTTTTTCATAAACAACATTAGAAAAACTGGATATTCACATGCAAAAGAATGAAACTCAATTCCTGTCTTAAACCATGCGCAAAAATTAACTCAAAATGGATTAAAGACTTAAATGTAAGACTTGAAACCATAAAATTCCTACAAGAAAACACAGGAGAAAAGCTCCTTGACATTGGTCTTGGCAATGACTTTTTGGATATGACAGCAAAAGCACAGCAACAAAAGAAAAAACAAACAGGTGGGACTGTATCAAACTAAAAAGCTGTCTGCAAAACAAAAGAAACAATCAACAACATGAAGAGCCAACATATGGAACAGGAGAAAAATTTCCCAAGCCATGTATCTGATAAGGGGCTAATATCCAAAATATATAAGAAACTTAATAGCAAATAAAGAATCTAATTTAAAAATGGGCAGAGGATCTAAGTAGATATTGTTCTAGAGAACACATACAGATGGCCTACAGGTGGATGAGAGGTGTTCAAACTCACTAATCATTAGGAAAATGCAAGTTAAAACTGCAATGAGCTATCACCTCACACCTGTTAGAATGGCTGTCATCCAAAAGACAAGAGGTAAGTGTTGGGCGGTTGAGGAGAAAAGGGGTACATTTGTGCACTACTGCTGGGAATGTAAATTGGTGCAGCCATATGGAAACAGTATGGAAGTTCCTCAAAACTTTAGAAATAAAACTGTCGTATGATCCAGCAATTCCACTTTGGGGTATAGACATCCAAAGGGGGTGAAATCGTGATCCTGAAGAGCTATCCGCCCTCTCATGTTCATTGCAGCATTTCTAACAGCCAAGCAACTGAAACAGTGTCTCGTACATACTCACACACACATACAAAATGGAATATTATGCAGCCATGAGAAGGAAAGAAATCCTGCCATTTATGACAACATACAGGTAGACATCAGGGGCATTGTACTAAGTGAAATAAATCAGATGAAGAAAGACAAATACTACCTATATGAGATCAATACAAGTGATCTCACTTATATGTGTAACTTTTAAAAAGCTAAATTCGTGGGAACTGTGTAGAATAGTGTTGTCAGAGTCTGGAGTGATGTGGTGGTGGGGGGAGGGGGAAATGGAAAGATACTCATCAAGGGCACAAACCTCCAGCTATAAGAGGAGTAAGTTCTGAGGAATCATATATACTATGGTGACTACAGGTAACAATATTACATTATATACTTGAAAATTGCTGTGCGAGTAAAACTTAACTGTTCTCACCACACACACACAAACTGTAATTACATGAGGTGATGGATGTATTAACCAATCTTATTGTGGCAACTATTTCACAATATATACATATGTCAAATCATCACCTTGTGTACCTTCAACCTACATAATATTATGTCATATGTCAATTAAACTGGGGGTGTGAGCTTGAGCAACACCAACTTGCCTTATCTTACTCCTCCCTGCAGGTCTGTGGTCAGGTTACAACTTTACATGAGGTTTACAAACCTAATGACATATAATACGAAAAAGACATCACAACGCTGTTCTCTGTAACGTGTGCTAAAACAAATCTTTGGGGAGAAACAGACATAGTCAAACAAACACAAAATTCCACGAGGTGGAAATGGCGTCTTCCAAAAGTTGGAAGGAGGTGAACTCAAGTCTGTTTGGCACTTCTGGTTCAAAGGGCACCCACAGGAGGTCTGCAAAATCCAGACCAACGACCCAGTGTGAAAGCAAGTCCACCCTCTGAGACGGACACCAAACCCTTCGCTTTGTCAGTTTGTACTATCTTCAGTTTAGTTGGTCATTGAAGATCTTGTTAGGGACACTTCGTGCCTTGTTTTTAACACCATCTCTCAGGACCCAGTGGCCACAGACCAAGGCCACTGGCCTCAGAGTAATCTTCACACCTGCCTGGCACCCAGGAGGCTGTTCTTGTCCACACTGAAATTTCTTTGACGCCTAAAGGCGTGCCTGCAGTGGGGCTAACTGCCCATCATTGCGGAAAGCCCGTTTCCCAGCTCAGTCATAAACTTGGAATCCCATTTCACTGACACTAATTACTTGGAGGAAAAACGAAAGGGGCTCTGAAAATCTGAAAGACACTTAAGAACAAAGTTTAACATGATTTCTTGAGTGAATCCAGAAACAGTCTTGTTTCTCTCATTCACCAGGAACAACTGACAAGCTTCCGAGGCAGTGCTTTGTTCTCAGCTGCGCCGGGTTTCTCTGCCTTGGATGCACAATGCCAAAACCAGACCTGACACTGAAAAGTGTGAATAGTATTTCAGCTAAACTCTTTTGGGGCAATTAAGCATGCATCATATTTAAGTTCCTTCACTAATGGTGTTCTATAAGGAAAACCGCTCTGCTTGGTGTCTATTGGTTTGGGGGTCTCACTCCACCCCTCGTGATGTTCCTGTCGGTGTCTATTCCTGTCCCTGCCAGGCTGGCCCTGGGACGGGCACATGCGGACCTGCTCGTTTTCTTTGCTGGAGCCTGTGGGATCACAGGGCTGGCAGCGTTCTATCTTTGACTTAGTTCCCACCACTAACTCATTCTGCTACTTTCCCACTCCTGGGATGAACACAAATCTGTAGCTCCTGTCTTATTTTCTGCCACATGGCACAAGACATGGCTGGGATACCACCTACGGTAGTTCCTTTTTGAAGAGGCTACGGAGAAAAGCTGGGCCAATAAGAATCATTGGGGCATTGGTTTGGACTCCACCTTAACAGTCTACAAATTAACTGCCTAAATTCTCGAAACCCAAATACTTCTCAAGTACCTTCTAGTGGGTGTGTGTTTATTTTGTTGGGCCCAAGTCAAATAAAGCATGACATTTATGTGAGTTTAACTCTTCTTCCAAAATAACATTAAACTTGTTAGTTCTGGATGTTCTCATCAAGCCACAGGTGGCCCAGGAGCTGGGCAGCTACAGAAATGAACGGCCAAGAGTGTCGAAGAATGAAGTTTTTTCCTTTTCGTACTGACATCTTTGTAATTTTTAAATTGCTTACTTAATGCTGTGCAAGGAATTCCTACAATTTTCCTTAGATGTCAAAAATCTCAGCTGAGATTTTTGTTGGGCCACCTTGTTTCTGCCACTCAAACGTCAGTGCAAGAATGTCCAGATTAAGGATGCGAGTAGTGGCCGAGTTGACAGCTGAGGGCAGGCATCCCTGAGGACCTCGCTGTTGTCTCCTGTGTGCAGCCTTCTGACTCTGGGATGTCAATTTCCCCTACGCAGGGCAGCAGCAGCCCAGGATTCTAAGGCTACAGACATGGTTTTAAACAGTTTCTAGCCCATGACTGTGGAATTCTAACTCCTTGTGGGACACACACTGTTCCAGGATGAGGTTGATCTTTTGCAGCTCACTGGCCAAGTAGCCAACTGCCAGGTAGTGGCCCCAAAGTGAGGTGTGTATCTGTAGAAACCTGAAGATCTTGGGAGTGTGTTACTCTGCATTTGACCTGTCAATCTTAGGAAGGTCTTGACGGCTTCTTTAATCTGGATTTTTTTCCTATTTCTTGGTAGTTCTATGTAAGTCAATGTTCTAGTCCTACTCCACAATGTTCTTTCACTGGAATTAAATTTTCTGTGGTTCAGAGCGAATCCTATCTGTTGTTGTTCTTGAGACTCTGCAAGGCCATACTTGGAGTAAAAATTACGGCAAACCAAGTTACGGTTACAAAAACATTAAGATTTCTGTGCAGATCAATCCTGGCCTGAGATTAATATCGAAGATATAATCATCTAATCTGATAAAATCTCTGCAATGAAACAGATGCCTATTTATTACTGGGTTGACCAAAAAGTCTGTTTTGTTTTGTATATTTTGAATATGTCAGCTGTCTCCTGCATGGTATAACATTGACTGTTCCCAATTAACATCTCAATTTGATAGTTATCAACTTCAACTGGCCTGTGGAGCATTGTCCAGTGAGAAATCCCCAGTGTAAAACTTTGCAAACTTCTTCTGATACATTCAATCAGTCACAGCACCTTCTCCGTACACTGCACAAATCTTTGTGTTTCAGTTGTGTTTTTAGCTTTCCTGAAATAATAAAGCATTATGCCAAAATGTGGCATATTTTCTTCCATTTTCAATATTAAAATGGCTACACAAAATTTCACCAGTTTTTGTTTCTTTTTTTCATGCATGCTGGTATGACAGCTATCACAATACAATCTAACAAAACTGTTTTGAATAAAGTTAAAGACAACTAAGTGCTACTAGAGCCATCTTATGGAAAAAAACATTTTGGGTAATCCAATATGTCTAAAAGGTAGGTCTATTTATGCATTCATCTCAATCTATATTCTGGTACAATGTTTTAGGTCAGAGAAAACTGGAGGCCATCACACAGATTTGACCTATTGGGCACCAAAAGGAAATTTTAACTTGTAGAGGCAGCATGAATACAGTATGCAAATGTTACAGTTTGTGCCAGAACGATTTTTCTTTTACTCCAAATCTTTATCATTTTAAAAAAGTTTTAACAAGGATACACTGCAATGAACTGAGCTAAGCATATTTTTAAAATGCCATCGTCTGAAGTAGCAGCTCTCATAGTACTCACACATGCAATGCTGCTTCCGACCCTGTGTGCTGGCAAACACAATTCTTAGCACCTCAAGTCCACCCCCTCAGAGCTGCTCTCGGAGAACACTTCAGACCCCAAAGGGGCCCGGCGCCCAGCCTTCTACCCAATGGGACCTTACAATGTCAGGTCTTGAGTTCCAGGAATTCAGAATTACTTATGCTGAATTTTCACACCCAAACCGCAGCAGTCCAACAGGCCTGTGTGTTCGAAGACTCCAGTGCACTGTGGTGCACATGTTTCCCAAGCCCGAAGGGCCGGCAATGGTCTGTGTGGGCTGACTCTAAAGCAGCATTGATCCCACAGAACTTACCTTGATGACGGAAATATAAATTTGTGCCATCCAATGTGGTAGCCAGTATCTACATGTGACTACTGAACACCTGAAATGTAGTTAGTGTGACTGAAAAATGGAATTTTTAATTTTAATAAGCCGCAACAGGCACAGGTGGCTAGTGGTAATGACACTGAACAGCACAGCTCTAGAGCATCAAGGCTTTGAGCAACATGACAAGTGTCAGACGGACAGTATCTCTGCACACCAGAGAGGCACTCGATGAACACGTGGTAGTAACCTGTCATCGATCACCTCTCCCCCTCTACCTCTTCTCGAGTAAAAGCAAAAATAAAACGGGAACAACAAAAGATCCACATTGGTTTAACACTAATCTCCTTAAATAAAACTAATACTTTTTAATAATCCAAGATAAAAATAAACTAATGCCAGCAAAACAAAGAATGGGAAATAAGCATACTAGAAGTTATTTATGTTTAATGCTTAAAAGTCTGAATGCACAAACAATCTACCATTATAGAAGTACTGGTGGTCAATACAATGCATTAAAACTATGTACAATGCACAGTTTAGTATCAAAATCTTTCTACACTGTAGAGTTTTACGAAACTGTTAATGACATCAAACACTAAGCACTTAAGACACCATTTTTTTTCTGCTACCACATTAGGAACGTCAATGGACAGTCCATTTCAACTTGTAGCATCCATCCATTTCTAGTATGAAATTAAGTAATTTTCTACTTATACAATAAAGTTTATCTACACGGTTCTCTTGATTTTGATCCATAGCAGCAAAGGCACTGTACATCAGCAGATCCACAGACTTAAAAGATTTTTAAAGCATTCAAACAAAAAATAATAATAAAAAAAGGAGTCACATATCATAGTTTAACAGCAACAACAACAACATAAAAGATAACACCATGTTTCTGGCACAACGGCACAGCCTGCGTCCATTTCAGGGACATCCAACTAAGACGTGGAAAGAACCAGAGGTAAGGAAAGCAAGTCCTCATCCCAGGGGAGAGTCCATTCTTCCTGGTTTTCAGAGGAAGGGCCTTGCAAATCCTCCTCTGTCGTCTTTGTTTTGTAAAGGACTTGACTTGCACAGTGGGAAGAATCTGTGCTGTTCCCGAAGAACATGCCAAAAAATAGCCCATAATCTCCCCTAATGACAAACTGCCCAAAGATAAACATCTCCATTTGCAAAGAAATGTGGCAAAAATATCCAGAGGGATTAAGTTCTCTTTGAGGCCCAATTTAACCTGTTCATCTGTCTATAATACAATAAAAAAAGAATTAAAAACATATTTCAAAGACACTTGTCAACAAGTCAAAAAAGGAAAGGAAAAATGAAAAAGTCCAATTACTTTTATCGAATATAATCTAAAGCTATAGATATACTGGTTAAAGTTGTCCAAACAGACTCAAATGAATATGACGTGGCCTGTCATGTTCTAATTGTTCAGACAAATTTCCGAACGCCTTGAAAAATAAGTAGAAAACAAAATCAAAATAAATCTAACAACACAGCAACATATTGCTTCAATATGTAATTATACATTTCACATCTCTATACAGTCATTAGTCTACATTTAGTGACATTTTTAATCGATTATTTTAAACCTTCCTTCCCCCTCCTTTGCCAAAAAAAAAGGTGGGGAGGAGTAGCAAATACAACGCATCTTCATTATCAATGCAGGAGCAGACAGCTTTATTTAGTCAGTCATTGTTAGAAAGCCTTCTTTAAACAAAATAAATATATTACAGATATGATACATAAAGATTCCATTCGCTGTTAAGTATGATTAATCCTTGTTCTTCCGAGTAGAGCGCTGCAGATTTGGTATCACAGGTTCTTAATGAGTATTCACAATTCAATAGCAAGGAGGAAGTGAGGGGACGGGGAAGGAAGGGGATTAAATGCCACGACCGCAAAGAGCATTGGAAATCCTTGGTTTTAAACTGGGGTGGGGGTGGGTGGGAATGACAGAACAAAGTGCTACGAGGAGGAGTCCAGTTCACATGAAGATTTGTCCTCAATAAATAACTTCATAAACCGTGGCTTTCTTATCCCCAGAGCCAGTGACAATGTATTTGTCATCCACAGAGATATCACAGCTAAGCACCGATGAGGATTCTTTGGACTGGGAAAGAAACATAAACAAAAAGGTTTAATACTGAAAGAGAAACTCATTAATACTGAGAGGCAGGACTGGAGGACTTAGAGCAAACAGAACCCTGACGTGTTCCACTGACCAGACAGGAACCAAACAGGAGCCCAAGCCAGGAAAGGCAGTCTTGGGGCTTTCTTAAAGCAGCTGGGCCAGGCGCCCTCCTAGGGACACTTCACACGTTAGCCTGCAGGCTCTTGCCCCAGGGACATAAGGAGTCAGACAGGTCAATGGATGAACCAAGGCCGTATTTCAAATCCTAGTCTCCAGACCATTACAAGCAGAGTGTCTAAGTATGAAAAACCCTCAGCTTCACTCATACGAACTTGGATTTCGATAGAGCTACAAACACCAGCCATGTCACTTAACTTGTCTGAGCCTCAGTTTCCTTGTGAAGGAAAACAGGTCAAGACATGTTAACTGTCTTCTTCCCTTCTACAGGGTTGCTGTAGTGTTCAAGTGAGGTAATACATGGGCAAGAGCATAGCAAACACTCCTTAAATACGGAAGGTAAAAGTATTTCTAAAGCAAATTTCCTCATGTATAAAAATTGAACCCAAATTTGCAAGCAGGACGGGGTTCGACAGTTAGAAAGAGAAATGCACCACACACTTTGAGTTCTGCACACTTGTTCAATTGCACTACTATAAAGGGGTCAAATGGTAACTTTGGACTGAACTGTGCTAACGAACAAAAATACCCACGGGATTTCAACTAGGACTTTGAACACTTAAAAAATAAATGCTGGACATGTAGCTGCTAACCTACTACCAGTGTTTCTCAAACTTTCTGATCAAAATCTGAATAAATACATTTTACTTTGCTACTGAGTACAGACACAAGACACACTTATACTTGCTACAGCAGATGGACTCTAATTTTTTTAAGTACTAGGTGGAACCATCTGAAAGGCTGTGACCCACGAACAAAACAAACAAACAAAAAAAGATTCCACTGTATTATATTATTATAAACTTGAAGATAGCAAGAATCAGTTATTTTTGTTCTACTGATTATATTGCTCAGTATTTTCACTCACAGTATATTGCTCAATCTATGTATTTTTGGATTCAATTATAACCTACTCTTAAGATGACTTAATGTCGCTTGGTCAAGGAAACTGCAAAATCTGTTACGTTATTGCAAAACAAGAACAACACCTAAAAAATAACATCCTAAATATGTAAGGCTAAAAAGAGAAGTCATTTTTAACTTGCCTATGAAGTTCTCAAGTACCAGTAAGAGGAGAAAGAGTGTGTGTGTATCGTATCTGAAGTTTAGTTCTCCTACAAGTAACTGCACAAACTACACAGAGTACCACTAAGTCAATGAGAAGAATTAAAGTTTATAAAATTAATCAAGATTTATTGAACTTTTCCATAACATTCTTCTTTGGAAAAAATTCAAAGAAACAGCAATACTAGTAAGAGTATTCAAGAAAATGCTCAAATTTTAAACAAAGAAGTTTTCTTCTCTGCACAATGTGAATACTACTAGCTCTTACCTACCTCCTGGGACACTTCAGTGCACTACTAAGCTGCAAGAACACATGGGGACAGTTTGACTAAACCACTGTCATGCAGTGAGCTCACAATAAGGGGAGGCAAAACAAGTTAAGTGTTACCTGGAATATACTGGCTCCATATGGTGTTCTCCAAGCATTCAGAAGGTTGTCCTTTCCAGTGCTTACAAACCACTTGCCTAGAGGAAGAGGGTTTCGAAACAAGCAGTGTTTGTGATACTCTGTCAGACACCCGAGAGATTCTCTTTACAGAGCTTCAAGCTATTCACAGAAAACTCATCCAATTTATGCAACAAACAGGAGTTGTTTTTTTCCACTGTAAAAATAAGACCTACTCTCCTAGATTTAATGAGTCATTTATACTATGACAAGGACAAAGTGGATTAATGCCAGAGGATTACATGGCATTAGGGAAGTAGGCATGTGTAAGGAAGTAGTAGTATAATTTTGAAGAGGGACGTATCAATGAAGTAAAGAACAGGACCTAAAAAGATCAGCAGGACGGCAGAAGGAATGGTTCTGGCTGACAGGAAATGGGCCTTCAGCGGCCCTGCTTACCACAATGGGCAAACTTGAGCGATAGCACGCAGCTCTCGTGAAGGTGCAGCTGGTATTTGTCTGGCTTGGTGACGTGCAGCACCTCCACGTTGCTGTTCTCCATCCCCACTGCGAGCCATTCTCCGGTTGGGCAGTAGCCCAGAGAAAAGATCTAGAATTACAACAGGTGAGAGTGACAATGGCTACAGAGGACATACTTCTTTACCTGGGGAGAAATGTTTCTTCTGGGGATACTACTTAAATTGTAAAGGAAATCAAGATAATTTCAATTGTATAGGGGAAGAAAATCAAAGCCAAATGGGTGATCACAAAGTAATGAGACAGATCTCCAAAATATAATTTTAAATTATGTAAAATTCAAATATATACACAGTAATGGACTTTGAAATGAAAACCTGCTAAAAGCTTATGAAAGATTTCTTAATTCTTTAATAAAATACATACCACTGTATTTTGATAGAAAACAATGGAATTTTCACCTATCTAATCTATAGTCAGAAGTGACTGTCTCATGGTAAAGAACTGCCTCTTCCTAAGTATGGCATACATGTCACAAAACCGTGGCTTCTGACACGCAACAGGCACTGCCCCGCACCTGCGACGTGAAGTCGTGCTGCTGCAGCTGCCGCCCTTCACGCAGGTCCCAGGATCGGACCGTGTTGTCCAAGCCGCCCGTCCAGAGCTTGGTGCCATCATTAGAAATGTCAATACAGCTGGCTCCGTCGGTGTGGCCCTGGAATTGCCTGGAAATATCAAAATGGAGGGAAATCCTTGAAAAGTTAATCTTTAAGTGAGCTCACGTTAGAATTCCTCGGCCACCAATTTCGTTGCAGGTCCTATTGGTAGACTTCGTTTGTTTTCTAATTACTCAAAGTATTAACAAAGCATCCATGTAAAAGAGATTCAAGTTGAGATGCTGCACTTCCTGTGCTTTTTGTGCATCTTTAAACACTTAGGAAACACTTGCGCGGGGGCTAGGCACTGGGAGCAGCAGGACACCCTCTGCCAGTGAGCAACAGTGCGTCCGCAGGTGGCTGTGCGAGGCCAGGAGGCTCTCAAGCAAGGCACACAGAAACATTCAGGGTGACTCAGCTCCCAGAGGAGCTGGTGAACTGTCAAAAGCACTGAGGGGAAGAAGGGATTAAAAACAGTTCCTCTTAAGAGCCTTACCCAAAGGGAACAAAGTGATGACTATTTTGTTTTTAGAATCGTATTACAGAGCTTAGTCCTGCCTAATATCTTCCAGACAGACAGCAGAGGCCTCCTCTCCCTGCACACGCCCCCGCCTCGTAGCTAGGCTTGATTACAACCTTCTCACACCCGTTGGCGGATCACACCTCCAGCTTCCTGCTCTCCTGGTGCTGACGTGTGGAGACCTGTTTCAGGGCCTCACATATCAACACTCTCCTGCACACTATCATTTCTAAACAGACATCTTAGTTATGTCTTTCCATCCTTAAAGGTGGGACTACAGATAACCCAGACCTTTTCGGGGTGAACAGCATTGAATACACACGTGGGCCCATGGCAGGTGCTCAATAACCATTTCCTGAGGAAACGAACAGGTCAGATGCACACGGCACAGAGAATAGCACCATGCACCGTGAATCTTCTCAGTGAGGGTCTATCGGCAATGTTGGTGTGCTAGCAAGCAAGGATGGCAAATTACAGGTGTTTAACGAGCTCATGAAGTCATGGGATTCTTATGTACAGAAATTATGTAAAAATGACCGTATTTTTTTTTGAAACCTGAATTGACTCTGCTTAGTATAATGTCAAAAAGAAAAGGAAAAAAAGAAAGCCAACCTCATTTGATAAAGTTCAAATAATGCAGCAAACAAGATTCTGCACTGCCACTTTGTCTTTAGGATCTTAAAATGGGTCTATTCTTAATTTTCAGTAAGGCAATTCTATTTCATCTTTCAGACAGATAGACATGCGTACAGATCTCGGGTACAGACATGCGTACAGATGTGGTGCCACCAGCTCCTCCTCACGGCCTGGTGAGGAGTCCTGCCGACCCACCTCACCAGCGTCTGGTTGTGCAGGTCCCACACTGCGATGTTGCCGTCGCTGCAGCAGGAGAAGCAGACCTTGGAGTCGGGGCTGATGGCCAGGGCGTAGCAGGCAGGGGCCGAGGATGTCAGCTCTGCCTTGATGCGCGGGGTCGGAGCGGCCAGGTCCCAAATGGACAGAGTGCTGGCTTCCCCTCCCACAATTAGGGTGCGACCATCAGGGAGCAATCGGCAGGAACGGATGTAGTTATCCCTGTTCTGTAGAGACAAAACCATCAAGAGATTACTCATGAGGAAAGGAAAACAGCATTAACATGAGAGCAGAAATTCATAAAAGTATTGTGTTCCCTCCTGGTTTTAATGAGCCATTTCTACTTACGACAATGATAAAGTGGATTAATGCTAGAAAATTACATGAAATTAGGGAAGTACTTAAACTTGATCTACAAAATTTAGTACTGAGATATTTAATCTTAATTAGCATATAAATGCAAAGATACAGACCCACTCCCACCACCATCACCAAATCAATCAGCTGTCTGAGTCATTTGCATACACCGGCACATGTGCACAAGGGCGCAGCAGCCCTCTCAGTCCTGGGGAAGCCATGCCTGGGGGCCTAGCACACTCTACCCAGTGCGGGAGAGGTCCTGCTCCTGCTGCCCAAACTGTCGGGCTAAACACACCTAACAGTCTCTTCCTTTCACCTGGCTACAGGTGTCATGGGTTCAACTGGTTATGCAGCACTAGCTGGAGGCAAGAAATGATCAAAAAGTGATAACAGAAAAGAAAATTTCCTCCAAGTTCATGAGGCCACAGGAATCTTGCACGTTAATTATGTTAAATTTACCTAGCACTGTGCTGTAGCAAAAATCCTGCTGCTAGTCTACGGAAGAAAATCGAAGTAAAATTTCCTAAAAAACCTCAAGGACAAATACCCATGACACAGCTAAGGATTTGTCACATGGAGTATGAAGTTACTCCTGTCTCACAATGTGAGAGGTCACGGCACTTAGCTGTACTCCTACTTTTCCTACACTGCTTTACGAGACAGGAAAATGAGTGCTCTGCCTGCTCCCAGGCACTGGGCTGGCTGAATGACAGCTGTCCTGGTTCTGTGTCATGTGAAGAACTGCACAGAACTGGACATTAATTCTGTTTCAAGGAACTGAAAGAAGACATGCCTCTTCACCAGTGCTCTAAATCTCCATGTGAAAAACCACGAACCACTGAAAACAACCCACTTGGGATAAATACTGTGTTGTTTGCATATCCTGGTCTCAGTATCCTGTCCTATTTTCTGAATGGAGGTCTAAGTCCTGTCCACCATGTTCACTCACCAGACAGTCGAGCTGAGAGACAGGGCTCTTATTGCCAGGGTGGCTGATGTCCCAGACCTTGACGCAGCCCTTCCCACCCGTGTACACATGTCTCGTGGGGTTGCTGATGGTCACCGCGCACACCACCTCCCCGTGGTTCAGGGTGTTGATTTGGCGAGCGTGTCGGGGGATGCCGGGTCCAATGAGGGCGTCAGGGGGGAAAGGGACCGGCTGCATCTGGCCGTCGGCCGTCACGTGGAAGGAGTATGCTCTAAGGCAGTGGAAAAAAGACAGGAAGAAGGGAATGTAAACAATGTTACCTGATCAGTGTAATAAGATGGAATACAAGATATTTTCTGTGGTACTTATGATTTGCAAACAAGTCAAGTTTACGTAGTACGGTGGAAAGAACATAATTTTCAGAGTCACAGAGCTAGATCTATAACAAAACCTTGGGCCAACTCTTCACCAGCTGCTCTGTGACATCAGTAGTTACTTAGCCTCCCTGAATCTTTAAAATCTTTAAAATGCAGAGAATGCTACTCACACTTCACAGAGGGTAAAATAAGACAGCCAGTGCCCTGTACAGTACTTATCCCTTCAGGGCACTGCCTCCTACTTTGGATGATTCAGAAGCCTGTGACGAGATTTTTGCCTATAGATCATTTCATGCCAATCAAGACGTACTAATTTGAGATCAATAAGCCAAAATTATGAAGATTTAAGGAGTCTCCAGACCTACGTGGTGAAATGGCAGATATGCCACAAAAAAGAATAAAAAAAGAAAGAAACTCCTATCAGACTTGAGAATAACAAATTCTAATAATCCTATATGGAATCAGAATCTGAAAAAGTATTCTGTGTGACTGCCCCAAAGGCCCATCTGTGAACACCTACCAGCAGCTCCATCTCCAATGAAGCATTTGGTTCTAAATGCAACTTAAGTCAGAGCAGCTCCCTCAACAGACATCTCTAGTCTTGGGGCACCAAAGTCAGGGAGGGGACGACACAGGGGCTGTTCTGACGCATCTGGAGGCAGGAGAAGTCCGTGGTGGGTGGGCAGAAGCTGGGCCTGCCTTGGCGGGACCGTGGGCAATCACCCATTTGAAATGATGTTATTTTGCTCTGGCATGGAGCTTTTGGAATGTGCTCTGCTCGTGGAAGAAATGTACCAAGGACATACCGAAGGAATGCTTTTGTGGGTACACAAAAGGCAGGAATTTGGAGCAAACTACAGAGTTTTAGAATGGAATCAAAAGCTTATGGGTCCTTAATGCAACAATCTATAGACCAGTCATGCATCAAAACTCAGCTCGTCACTGACGGGCCCCACGAAGGGCGAAGCATGCACACGGCTACAGGAGACGTTTTATCCTCCTCTGCTGCCTACAGAGCAAGACTCAGAACTGGGCTGTAGAGGAAAGGCAGTATGTTATCCTTGCTGAGGGGAAGAAGGGTGGGAGGTAGGAAGACAACAGATGATTTGAATTCTTTGGTCAAATCCATAGAACCTGGAGAGACAGGGACGTGTGACCTGAGGAGACAAGAGGTACTGAGGATGACTCTAAGGCTTGGGACCCAGGTGACTAGGGAGACCGCAGTACATGAAAGGGTTTGGTTTTCCTCACCTTGAAGGCCTAGGGGAACCCAAACAGCTTGACCTGAGGTTGAGCATTGTAATTCAGGAGAGAAGTGAGGTTAGAAAGATCAAGGTGTGGACATCCACAAGGAAGTGACAGTTGACGCTAAGGAGCAAAAGAATGATCCTGGAGCAGGGTATGCTGTGAGTAGAACAGATGCAGACTCTAACAGCATGCTTACTTTTAAGGAATCTCCAGCAAGGGCAACGGAGGAAGTAGGTAATCACGGGAAGAGGATAAACTGAAAAGGGGGAGGAGGTGGCTCATTACATGACAACTTACTAAGAGATTCATTCCCTCAATGCATGCTTCCTGGCTCCCTGAGTGTGCTGGCACCCATGCTGACAGGACTGGGGGTACAACACAAAGAAAAACCCACAGGCCTTGTTCTCCTGAAGTTTCAGCCTGGGGGAGAGGAGGGCAGCCAGCGGGTGAAAGGGCAAATTCATCAGTGAGGGGCTCACACAAATAAACACAAAAATGTCAGGGGGTCAGTGCTGTGGACAGTGCCCGAGCTATGGCTCCCCAGGAACTCGACGGACTGAGGAGGACAGGCAAGGATGCATGAGGAGCAACAGTACGGCAAAGTAGAGTGAGATACAGTGCTTATTATCTAGTCAGAAAATAGTTACTAAATGACTAATATGAGCGTAGTTCTACTGGGTGCTGGGGAATAAAGGTAAGACAGACAAGCCCCCAACCTCCAGAGCTTACCTCCTAGATGGGAAAACAGACCTCCCATAAGCAGGTAAATAACCTCAATGGTGGTGAAATGCCATCTCTCTTACACATGTGCACACACACTTTTATCTTCAGATATAAAGACTGAAAATGCCCAGAGAGGCCTGAAGTGGCACATGAGCTGAGACCTGAAGGACGGACTGAGGCCTTGCACATGTCGAAGGGGAGCACGCCAGGAAGAGGAACAGCAAATGCAAAGTCCTGGAAGCATAACCAAGTGGGAAGGCCAGGCTCAGGGCAGAGTGACAAGGTGAAGAGAGGCAGGGACAAGGTGAACAAGGGCTCTGCTAGGTTGTGATGAGGCCTGCGGGTATTACTCCGAGTAGAATGGGAAGTCACTAAAGACTTTTGGGCAGGGCAGTGATGTATTTAGTTAGTGTTTCAAAGGATAATTCTGGCTGCTGGGTGATGAGTGGATTATAGGTGGCAGAATAAAAGAAGGAAAACTAGTGGGAGTGGGGGCTAGTGCAGTAATACAGCAGAGAAGCAGGTGGCTAGGGTTTGGGGGGCTGTGAGAAAGCTGGGAATAAATTTGCAATTCAAAAAATTACTCTGAGAAAATAGAGGGGACTGTGTTGGATGGGACATTTGAATTTTGAAGGTGACACAGTGAGGGGTGATGACAAGGTCTTCTTTGTGAGTCTGTGAGTAGGTACGGGAAGTCGAGAGGGGCAGAAGTTCACTAGAGGTGATGTGTTGCAGTTACTGGGGGACTGACCCTGTGAACGCCAGTCACCCAGGACAGTGGTGCACTCTGCTGAGAGACAGACCGCAAGTCCTTAATAAAGAGGGGGAATGACCCAACAGTGCAGAAAAGCAGTCAGTCCAATGGCACAAGCCTGAAAGGCATAGGATTCTCATAAACGAGTAGAAGAGTTTGTTTTTGGAAGAGACTGGAGAAGCAGGGAGGGTTTTTGCAGGGAGAGATGACGATGACAATGACACAGCCTTTATCGCCCTGCCAGGGCCCTGAGGACTGCAGGTGCGAGGCGAATATTGAAAGGGCACCCCTTAAGAGGGCTGCAGTACAGGAGACCCCTCAGGAGACAGCCAGGTGTCCGCTCAGGTAAGGAGGGGAAGGTGGTGTTGCTCGCAGAGAAAGGCTGAGATTCTGAGGGATTCCAACCGAGAAAAAGGCTAATTGATTTAGCAATTAAGAGGTCATGAAGAGTAAATCTTAAAGGAGGCGAAAGAAAGGTTATTCCAAGTTTAGATGGAGTTATACATTCTTAATGATAATTTACTTGAAAAGACACCCCCCTTCTCTCCTCTCTAGAATCACTAAATGGTTTTTAAAGAGCCCTGAGAGTTTAAATAGTTAAGAAACCAGATACACAATTTCTTTTGAGGTTTTTACACTTGATCTTAGCCAATAGGCCGAGAAGCGATCTTTTGAGGTTTTTAATAGGACAATTCTTCCGTTCAACCACGACCCCTCAGTGAACACCTACTATGTTCCTGGAACTCCCTTCCTAAGAATTTCAAAAGCCTATTTGCATTTAAGTCATAATGTGACCCTCTGTTGCTACAAGCGTATGGGAGATACTGAAGACTGGAAAAGGTTCTAGTACATACTGTTTACCAGATTTCAACAAACTATTTGATGTGTACATACAATGAGTACTGGAATGAGTAATAAAAGCCAACCTTTCTCAAAATTAGACTTACTCAGGCTTGAAGAACTGTTTTTTTTTCTATCCAATGAGATGCATCACTAAGCACATTTCCTGGCCACATAGTCTGATCTGTGTCATGCTAAAATACAGAATCAGGTGAGGCACTGGCCTTGCCCACAAACAGCTTACCATTTAGGAATTATGAAAAAAGTACAGAAGTGACTATAATACCAGGTGGAAGGTGCAAAGTAGGAAGTTCTGTGGTAGTTCAACAAAGAAAGCTAAGGCTTATGTTTCATGAGAGATATGGTACTAGAGATGGATTTTACTGAATGGAAGGATTTCACTGGAAGGAAGGAAGATGGAAAAACAATTCCAGGGATAGGAAGTAGAGAGGTAGGGGAACAGCAGAGAACAAGGGCTTAAAAATGAGGTGAAATTATCTGGGTAATTTCTGGATTGGTTTTAGTCCAGGAATTCATTTATTCAACAATGACTCCATAGTAAGTGGCTGGAAGGACTGGCCTAAGCACAATCTGATAAAACACATCATTTATACGTATACATATGAATAGATATCAATGTAACGACATAAAAGGGAAGTGTTAGAATGCCAGCCTGAGAACACCACAAATGGAATTTAATGAAGGACACTTCAAGATTTCAAATAGACTTGGAGGGAACTGCAGAGGGATCAACCAATTTAGGATGAACTGAACATGGACAAAACCTTAGTGGAAGAAGTTCAAAGGTGACTGGGCAGATCATTTAGCAGAGGCTTTTTGCCTTGGTATTAATTTCAGGGACTGAGATTGTGAGTAAGGCCTTTAGAGAGTTACAGGGTGCAGAGAAATTGTTGCTAGAATGACACCGATAATGATGAATGACAGATGTTCATGGAAGTTCTACAAAGCCCTCCCCATCACTCTTGCCTCTTCTCCCTAACCTCTACACCTCTGACCCTTGTCCCACCTCCCTACCTTGCTCCATTGTATTGCTATATTCTCTTTACCCCATATTTCTCTCAACTTACTAATATTGTACTGATGTCATAATAAATTCAACTGTACTGTGTAATATATACATTTTGGGAAGGAAAAGGGGTGGGGTACTACTGGGGCAAAGCCATTCATAGAATAAATTTGGTAACAAACAGTACACTGGTAGGAGGAATAAGAACTAATTATTTCAATGATCCAGATGAGTTGTAGTGAGGGTCCTGAACTAGAAAGGAGAAGAAGGCTATCATACTAGAAGTAACAGATAGAGGACTCTATGGGACTGAACTTAGTTTGGACTTTCTGACAGAACTGTACTTCAAATAATCAAGGAATCTGCAAATCATTCTTTTTCAAACATGTACATCACAATTACTGTATTTAGATCATCACTTTTTTATGAAAACCCAGCTTAAAGAAGGTCCTTCTCTTCCCACAGTCCACCTCCTTCACCTTCCACAAGAGACCCAATTCTGTGATGTTACACTCACCTTTCTCATACTTTGTAAGACCTTCTCCAGGTTTTCAGTGTCCCAAGACTGAACTAGACCTTAAATTCACAATTACAGGTCTGGTGATCATACTTTATAAAGTATGATACAAAAGTAGTTCTGTAAGTAGTGTGTGCACCCACTGGTAGTTAAGCCAGTCAACAAATAATTGAGGGTTTACTGTGTGCCCAGGGTGGTCCTATTTTGAAAAATCTTGCTATAAAAACAAATAAATACAACATCAAGGAAAGATTTCTGAATTGTGGGCAGCTTAAAACCTATAAACCTTTCTTTTGTTATGGCTGAATTCACATGTACTACTAATTGTGTATCAGTACCACAGTTTTCATCGAATACTTCCACACTATTTATAGAAGCCTTATTTAAGTAGAGATGAGGAAGAGAGTCCATTTTTGGATTCTGTTGAAATTAAACTATGTTGTCATTCCAATTACATATTGAGTGGAACCCTTGCTAATTTACCAGAATAGACACGAGGACCCAATGTGAATTACCAAACAAATGCTATTTTATTCATTAGTTTGAGACATTCACTTAATTATAATTTTTGATAATATCTAGCAATTCATTTTGTAAAAGTAATTAGGAGAGAGATGCTCAATTCCTTTAAGTCTTTCTGGAGACGGCTGCTTGCTGCATGTGTGCGGTGAGGGAGGCAGGTAATTTATTATGCTTTATGTTCTAGCACAAAAAAATAGTTTGTCTGTTAAAAATATGCACAACACAACGTTTCACAGTTCTGTATCTTATAACCTGAAGAGTCATATAATCATTATAATCATGTCTTCTACAGATCTATAATAAAATCATATTATCTCTATGTGCATAAATGACTGTGAATTTATGTCTTGATGCCCTGTTGTATGAGGACACACCAATAATGGGAAATGTGGAGTCTAACTTAATCCACTCTTCTTTAGTCATTTCTGCCCCCTACAGTATGTTGTATTGCATCGGAAGCTGAAAAACAGATAAAGCCCCGGGGCAACGCTGACAGAAAGTAATGCTGCAGTTGACTGAATAGCCACCTTGTACCAAACACGGCACTAAACATGGAACATACTGTTTTACTTCATCCTCACGTTCTCCCTGTTGGGCAGTGCCAGTTCTGGTTTACAGATAAGCCAACTGAAGCTCACAAAGTTAAGAAACTGCATAAACTCGTTCTCTAGTTGTCAACTGGCAGAGTCGGAATGAAACCTGGATCAGCTCACCCCAGAACCCACACTCTGTGGACCACACCACTCTCCTTGGGGTCCCTAATGTCATTTGCCAATTGCATTAGCTGTGACTCTATCACTCCCAGGAACAAAAAATCCCAACCATCCTCCAACCCCATCAACCCTTTCAAAGGGAATTCAAAATTTTTATAATGCTGAGCATCAAGACTGGGGGGAAGGAAGGGAGGCCCGGCTAAAGGTTCAGAAGTACCATCTAAATCAGACCAGCTATGATGCTACTGTGGTTCAAATGGCTCAAACCCTTCAAACAAAGGATATCGCTGCTTCTTGAAATATACCCAACACAGTTTTACCTCTTGCGGCCTCTGGGCAGCAGCTGAGACAATAAGCACCATCTCATTTGCTCTGGTGGTTGTACTATAGCTGTGTGTGCAACCACTGCGTAAGGGGTGACTACAGTATCTAAACACAGGATAGTGCCTCTTCCCGAAGGGAACGCTCCCATTCCCACAGCTTCATATAGAGCTCATGGGTATTTGAGTTATTTGATTAATCTTTTGACCTTGTTATTTAGGTCAATGCATGCAAAAGACTGAACTTTCACCTTCAAATACATCAGAGTTCTTGGTTAACAAGACGTGTTGGTCAGTAAACAACTATCTGCAGAACACACGTAAGTACACAGAATTCTATGATAATTGATTGTACCCTCAATTCTCAAGGAACTTGAAGTCGAATTTGCCTTGCCTCCCTTATTAATCAGTCAAATATTTACTGAGCAACTTGACTACGGGGCCAGCATGTGTGTGATCCACCAGAAAAGTTAGGGTGCTGTCTGTGTGTAAAGCAGTAAGTTACACAAAGAATAACCAAGAATTTGAGGTATCTGGTGGAAAGTGAAGAAAGGGTCAAGGTCAGGATTGATTAACACTGAGGGGCAGGAAACCTCGGAGGAAAAAGGGGACATACAGGAAACAAAAAGCTGACAAGTTCCTGAGCATATACTTAATAAACAAATAAGCAATGGGAGGTCCGGGAAAGGAAAGATTGGCACATATATTCACTCATTCATCCATCCAATAGGTATAAATTGTGACAAACAACCATGAGCCAGGTACCATTCTAGGCACTTTTCTGTAACTGAACAGAAAAGATTTCTGCTGGTTTGCTATTATGGAACTTACATTCAAGCAGGGAGAGGCAGATAATGGCTGTAGACAGGTAGGAAAAAGGCAAGGAACAGAAAAGAACGATGATGGGGGAAAAGGGAAAGAAGGATGCTATTTTAGATGGTGTTACCAGGGTAGAAGGCTCCTAAGTGACATCTTAGCAAGACCTGAAGTGAGAGAGGAGGCCACAGCCGACCTGAAGTATGCAGGAAGGACCAGAAAGAGCAGATGCCCCGAGGCAGGCAGGCCCGGAGGGAAGCCTCTGAGAGAAGGAGACTCAGCTGCTCCTGAGGGCCAAGTCTGGGAAGCAGAGGGCACGTGAAAAAGCATGAGAGACTGCAGACGCAGCATGATACATGGCATGTACGGTGTCAGACAGGATGCCAATGGGAAGAGCAACAAGAATAAAACACATGTGAGTAATAAGGCAGGGGGATCTGTGGGGATGCTTTCCAAAAGAGAGGAGGAAAAAAGGCAAGTTGGGATTTTAAAGGAAAAGCCAGTGTTATTTTACAGTAAATTCTTTGTATCTGGGAAGATGAAGCCAATTGAAAGGTACACTGGGTTGAAATGAAGGATGAGGAATGAGATATGGCAAGATGAGAATGTACAAGAGGCTGGAACAATGATGCGCCTGAGTTTTACATTCATGACTCAATACAAGGACTCCCAGCTCCCAAGACAAGGAGCCAGCTGACAACGGAGCAAGCCACCTCCTCTGGAAACACAACTGAGCCCAACACCACACTTCTTTCTTTTCAGCCTTTGAACTTAGGCATGTCTTTTCCCAACATGCTAACATTTTGAGCATCCAGATTTGCATGTAGGACTCTGTTTTTTCAAGGCAACAAAAGAATTGCCTTGAAAACAGTAAGAGATGAAGAGAAAACCTGACTGCTGGAAATGCCTCAGCGATTTGCAATTCCATATTAGCAGCTCAAGATTTTAAATTGAAAACACAAAAACCCCACCTCATTACCTCTTTCCTTGTGCTAAGAGAAAATGGAAAATACTTTGCAAGGAAAAAAAAAGAAAGAAAACAAGCCAGGGGAATGCTCCACACTGTCTAGAAGTGCTCGGAGTCTGAAGGGCCGGCCCCACGGTGGGCGGGGGCACAGAGTACTCACGGTTTTCCTCCTGGAATGCCTGTCAGGTTCGGGGGAATGGCTGGCACGCGCATGTGATGGTGTGGATCAAATCCAACCTGTAATTTTTCATAAGCAAAACAATAAAAAGTTACCTTTACTCATTCCATGTAAAACCTGAGAGAACAGACTCTTTAAGTAAGATTTTAGAAATGTATACAGAGGTATTTATTTGTTGATGAAATGACAGGATATAGGACTTCATCGTAACATAATTGGGAGTGGAACACCCATAAAATATACTAGTAATTATTTATCTTCATTATGGAAAGGAAGCATTCACTAAATTGTTACTTACTATATACTTTTGTAGCTTTAAATTTTTTTAATTATATATAAAATTAAAAAATATTCCCTCACCTTACAAAAGAAAATGGATGTAATCACATATAGTTTACTTTACAATACACACTATGAATAACTCAAATTATACAAACCACATTATATGTATGACAATCCTCTGTGCTCCGAAATTCAGTTTATTCTGTAAAGAGCCACAAACGTACCACTGGTGACCTCCCGTAGGCAGCGGCGGCTGCGGCAGCCGCGGCGGCTGCGCTCATCTGCGGGGAGATGTTGTGCAGCCCTGCGTAGGCGGCTCCAGGGCTGGTCAGCTCCCCGTTCATCCCAGCGTGGGGCACAATCCCAAATGGGGTTGGGTAAGGACAAGGAACTGCCATCGGTGTCCTGAGGCTTGAGGCTACAGACCAAGATGGAAGGAGAAAAGAGAAAACCCAAAAACACAGGAAACAATAATGAAGTTAGACATTCGTATATATATTAAAAAACTGGATTGATGGATCAAATAAACTTATTTTAATGTTCACAATGTCATTCAAGCCTTCATGGTTCATTCATTCACCTTACTGTACTGAACACCTACTATGCGCCAGACATTGTAGGTGCCAGATGCTTGGTTTGGGTTAAATAACTCTGTCAAACAGCCACTGAATGTTGGTTAGTAATACTCTCAACGAACTGCGCGGCTTTAATTTCTTTTAAAAACAAGCAACTTATAAATATATAGAAAAACCTTTTTCTTACTAACCCAAGGGGTCAACGCCTGGCGGTTTTCCAGGTACAGGCCTCAGTCCAGGAGTGGAATTACTGCCTGGGGTGGGTGCGTCGGTTCGTGGAGTAGGGGTATTGGACTTTGAAACAGGAGTAGTAGATTTTTCATTCTAACAAGAGATGCAACAAGATACACTTGCAATGAGAACACAGCTTTAACAATGACGTTTAAAAACAATGATGTTTCATGTTTTAAAAGGTAAAGAAAAAGGAAAGAAAAAAATGAAAAACGTTCTTTAGCTTGGGTCTTTATTTTCATTAATTAAAAAGAGCTAAAATAAGGGTTCCCTGAGACTGCAAAACCAATGTTCAAGAGAACATATACTGAAGCTGAATTAAGGGTAGAATAGACCATTTCCAGGAAACTGGTTAGGGTCAGATGGAGGCAGACAAATCACATGTTCTGACCAGCCCACCACTTGCTGGTGGCTTTGATTTAAGATCGAATGGTTTGAGTTGGGCTGCTGCTGGACTGTTAAGTCACAAGGGACTGGTTAACAGGTCCCACTGGAAAAGATCCAAGCCTGAACCACCATACAGATCAGCACAGAGGAGCCGCCACTACAAAAGGCCCAAAGGCCAAGAGAGAAGAGAGAAAAATGTAAACTAGCTCTCTGTGAGACATGCCCCTCTAATTTGTAGAAAAACTGACAAATTTTCTTTCCTTCAGCTGTGAATTCAAACAGTTATTTAAAACCGAAGTTGTCTTTTTTGTTGTTAATGTTATATCACGAGGAAATATGGTGAGGAAAAAGAAAAAGAAAAACACACCACACAAAAATGCACTGAACTGCAGAGCCACAGAAGAACGGGTCACAGGGAGATTACCCTGACTTGCCAGCAGTTTCATTCTGCATTGTGATTTGTGATGTGAGTCAAGGTACATTTTTGTAAATGACAGATTACTTTTTAGATAGAAAGAAAATTATTGCAGTCATATATAGCTTGGTAATTCAAACAAAGCTAGCAACAAAATCACATCCAAGCCAAAAACTAAATTTACCATAAACCACAAGGGACAAAACTATCTCTGCGACCCCAGTGTGTGCTTCTCCATCTTCACTACGACGCGCTTCGCTCAGTCTCCCCACCTCCCTCCTCTAGCCTTGCACCAAGACTCACAAAACAAACATCCATCGCTGACTGACAAGTCAGTAAACCCATCTGTTCCAAAAATATTTTTGTTGAGTAAACTTGAATGCTGAACATATACATACGTTTGGAAATAAAAGTCCTATAGAAAAATGTAAAAAATACAAAATTAAAAAATTAGTCAAACCCAACCATCCTGAAACAGGCAACACTAAGAAAGACGATGAGCCACTTACAAGGCTGAGTTCTTTGGATTTGGAGGAGGGAGTACTGCTGGAGGACGCGATGGAGGCCGGGCTGATGGGGGCGTCTTTCTTGAGCAGGCGAGTCTTGTCCAGGCCGTTCTCTCTCGGGGAATGTGCTGGGCTCCCCCGAGGGGAGGACGGATCCTACGAAGGAACACCTTGGGTATTAATGCAGCACAGCACACTCACAACGCTGGAGTACTTGGGTGTGGACGTTTCTAGCTGAAAGTATTTAAGAGCTTCGATAATCTTCAGACTCACCAAATCACTGAAGAAAATATTCAGTATCGAGCTCAAAGAAAATACTACAAATTTATAGTATTTATTTAAAACAAAAATCAAAACCCTAAAAATTTGCAAGTCACTTGTCAATGCGATCTTCAGGGTAACTAACCACAAAGGTCTGCTGTGCGTTCACGGTGGCAGTCAAACACACTAGCGCATCACAGAAAAGAATCGCAGTAATGGAAGTATCAGTAACGTATAAAATCAGTAATACATTGATTTTCCAGGTAAATGTAAAGTGGGTCCTATTAGAAATTAAGAAAACATTGCAGATACTAATTGTTAGGACACTGGTCATTGTTAGAGCTGAGTAAGAATGGGAAGTGAGCCGTAAACATACCTCATTGGAAACGTCAACCACCAAGTTGTCATCACTCTTCTCACCATCGCTGTCCTGCATTGACAATTGACAAGTATTACCTCCTCCCCCAGTAAAAAAGAAAAAAAAACTAAAAAAACAAAAAAAGAAGCAGCAGCCACCAGACTTACCCTAGACAAGTCCAGACTAACTGGTCATGCCTTACAAAAAGGAACTGCACCAAACAGTGCTAAACATTCTACAATGTACCACCATGTTCTTTAAGCCTCAGGTGAAAGTTTCGAGGTAGGTAATAGATTCCATTTTACAGTTTGAGAAACTCAAGCTCATGTGGCTTCTTTGCTCCTCCAGAGTATCAGCAGAAAACTGGCATGCCCACAGTGAACCTGCCTGCACATGGGTGTCATTTGTTTTGTGTTTTTTAAAAAACTGGGTAAGTAGCCAATTTTAAAAGTGGGAATTTTCACGTGGAAATTCTAGTTTTCAGCCTCCCCCTACCCCCCTTGAGGTCTGCAGTCTTGCTAGGCACCACCGCAGGAGGCAGAGTGGGGCCTGCCTGCCTCCATACCAGCACCATCCAGCTTGCTCTTTTCTATGTGACCTAAAGGGTCAGTCAGTGAAGAAAACTGACTGTCAGTCCCTGCCAGGGACATCCTGGATGTCTCTGTATATGCCACAGGCTTTCTACATTCCTCAGCACATCTAAACATTTTAACAGACTTTCTATGATTTTATATTTTTCCTTAACATTTCTAGCTGACCACAAAAAATTTAGCCACCTTGAAATATATGGCAGGAAACAAACACATCTACGGAAATAATAATATGGAACACACAAGTATTCTGTTAGTTGCCAGATAAAGCACTCTATTCTCCTCAGACACAAGTGTGCGCTCACCTGCACCCACACAGGACTTTGGGCTAGACAACTATGACAAAACTACCACCATGATGATTTATTTTTCCTCTTAGGATGTTGTTATCCCGTATTCTAGAGTTTTGGCTGATAACAGTCAAAGGGTAAAATGGATGCTAATAAAAAGCAGGGTAAATGGACTTCCCCAAAGCAAAGGTGAATGAACCTACATAACGAGCTGCAATTTCCTTTTCTTCAGTTTTCTGCTTTTTGCTGTCAGAGGAATAATCCGTGGAGTTTCTGTGCTTCTCAGCACCTCGGAAACTGGCTGACGGGGATACAGAAGAGCTCTGAAAAGTAGAAAAAGAAGCAGGGTTGAGAAATGGTCATCCATTTAACAGTGTGATTTTTTTAAGTCACTTGAGACTTTATCTCCTTTTTGTCCATTAGTGTACATCTGCAAAGCTGTTAAGGAGACAAGAGAGGAGGTGAAAGGAAGCAGAAAACAGAGGTACAGAGAGAATAACAAGGAGAAGATGAAAAAGGGAAAAGGAGCAGGAAAAAAGGAAAGAACAAGACAGAGAAGCAGAGATGAGACGGGGAGCAGAGGAACAAAAAGAGAGGCAGGGAATACTGTAAACTCAGAAGACAGAATGGGGTTGGTTGAACGAAGATGTTTATATTATACTGTTGAAGCAGCTTTAGAGAACTGAGAAAGAAAGCAGATACGAGAGAAAAGAAAAGGCAGGCTTCTTTCTTTGAAGTTGGCTGGTTAATGGGAAGCCAGTATTTTAAGCCTCTACAAAGAAATTCTGAATAATTTAGAGTCCACCTTGAAAGATAATTAGTAGTTCTTCAATGGAAAAAAGGAGAGGTACTCTTGAGGAATTTAAGCACCCCAAAATGATGATCGTGTATGCAATGGTCGTATTTACGGAGTTTTGCTTTACCCTGCACGTTAAGGGCCTGGAAGATGCCGAGTGACAGATTAAAGCAAAACGAAACAAGAAAACACCTGCAAAAATGTACTTCATTCCTTTATGATTCCTGTTCCTTTTTATCTCTGGAAACCCTGGAATCCCATTAGGCTCAGGGAATGGAGAAAGGTGGTCCCTACCTCCTGGGATCAGAGTTGGGGGTGATCTGTATGAGCTCAAGCCACCTCTGTCATCTCTGCTCTTCCAAAGAGCTCTCAACCTGAGGAGCTCCACACACAGAAAACAAACACTAGTGAAAAGATCTAAAGCAGAGAATGAGTCTGTCTGCCATTAAGTCAGGTGGTGACTGGGTGCATTTAGATGCTATGAAAGCTTAAAACTATAGATGAATAAGTGAAGAAAGCACTGACGAAAAGTGAAACTAACCTTAAGAACTGGCTAGTGACTCTGTTCCAGAAAGACCAAACAGGCGCTCTATATGAGGGTATAAGAGAGGGAGCAGGGCTGAGTTCAGGGCTCAGCAGACCCAGAATAAAGCTCCAACTGCTAAATTAGCCCAGCCTGGGGAAGGAAAAGGCTGTTCTTGGAAGGCAAAGAATATTGGAAATAAGAAAAAAAAATCACGGAAGAACAAAGAATCATCACAGAATATCCTTGCTAGGCAGCCAATCAATTCAGAAAACTATTCAGTAAAGGGCTCTTACAAAATTAACTCCTTGTCCTTTTTTCTCCTTTGTTAGTCTGTTAGTAATAATTAACATTTATAAAGATACACAAAATTTCCAAGGTCCCTTTAATTAACTATGGGAAGCAGTGTAACAGCCAGAACTTTGTGCTCTATATTCTGTTTTACTTCCATTACACCATAATGCTATGTTCTCTTGTGGGGAAACTTTCAAAGCACGTGGTTGTTAAAGGATAACCAATAAACTTTTCCCACACCTGGGTCAGTATAGCGACCAAGAGATCACCCCCTAGTGGTCAGCTGTAGTGTGGCAACTCTGCCACCAACTGCAAAGGCAGGGATGCAGGGTCAAAGTTTGGAGGAAGAGAAAGAGGAGAATGACCAGTGAGTACATTCCCACTGATAGGGGCAGGATATTCCTAAACCCTTCCTTCTTGTACTAGTCCCTTTCAAGGTTTTATATGAATATTCTAGATGTAGGCACCAAACCCTGCAACTAACTCTACTCAAATACCCACCCTTAATCCTAGTGGCAGAAAAGGTGCAGACATTATTTAGTGAGGCTGAAGACTGAAACATTAGAAGCCAAGTAAGTCCTTTCTTTACTCAATAATTTCAATTAAAAAAAAGGACTGCTTCTTGACTTTCATATATCTCTACTGAGTTCAATTCCTTGTTCCTAAGTTGTAAGACTTGGCCCAATGCTTCTGCTTTGCTTGCACACCGTGACCCAATGAAATCAGGCTTTTATGACCATTACTCCACTGAAATCGTGCACACAAACAACATCTGAACTGCCACATTTAGTGCCAGAGCCCCGTATCTAGTTTCTGCCCTCTCCAGTCTATCCTCCACATTTCTGGGATTCATATTTCCTAAACTGATATTCAACAAATTGAATCCCTAAAAAAACATCAAACGGTTTCCCATCATCCAGATTTCTGAGAATGGCTATTTTCTCAGTCCCTTCACTTCATGCCCAACCCAGGGTCCTGGCCTTGTCTCAGCACCAGGAGCCTGCTGTAGTTGCCCAGTGCTCTGTGATTTATATTGCACCCGCAGCCTTTTTTCCTGGCTCATGAGAATGCCTGTCCCTCGGTACCTTCCTTGTGAAATCTCAGTCTTCAGAAACAGCTCTAATATCACTTTCCAAAGCTCCTTCAGACACTATCAGGCAGAACTAATCACTCATTCCTCTATTCCTTAACATTTTTTTCACCCAATGAGCAGAGCACTCACAATTCATGGCTGCTTCCAAAGCCGCTTCCCACTTCAGGCTGTACGCTCCTGGGGGCAGGGGAACCCAGCACAGTGAGCAGCACAGACCTGCCCAGGAATGTTTTGAACATGAACGGTGCCGCATCACTTTTGTACTCCTTAATCTTAATTCAAAATCCCTGTGATATATCCACCCCCCAGAGGGCCTGCAGAATGAACAGTTCCATGGGAAACCATTCACTGGAGTGAGACCTGAGCAGTGGTAGTGCCCTCAGAACTGGCAATGTGGAAGCTCTGCCCCCTTCACCTTTGCTCCTTAACCTACTTCTTGATGACTTCATCCTACTAATTTGATCTTTTACCAAAAAAAAAAAAAAAAAAAAAAGTACATGTGCATGATTATAAACTATCTGAGCTCTTTGATTCTGATACACTTTACTGAACTTATTTCCACTCTGTCCAAAAGGAACAACTGATTTGTAAACAATGGTGAAATACTTTCTTAAAATTAACGTTCAATGGCATTTTTTTTAAACTGGCTGTTTCAGGCTCTGTGGGCAGTATTCTATTTGTGAATTTTACTGTAGATCAGAATCACACGTTGGCATTCCCTGGTAGATGATAAAGTAGTTAATTAGAACTAGCATATAAAGGTTAAACTGAACAATGGGCACTGGAGCAATAAGCAATGTTTTAATAACATAATTGCTCCAGAATCAAATTGGCACAGGTTGTGATCACGAATCTCACAAGTCTACCATTCTGCCACCCAGAGACTACCCCGATCTTTGCTGGGAATGTGAATGGAGGAATTAAATAAATTCTGCTAAACACGCTTTCACACATACAAAGAACTTATTTTTATTTCTTTATTGTTATTTTATCTTTAAAAGACTTTATTATTTTTTAGAGAGAGTAAAGGGAGGGGAAAAGGAAGAGAGAAACGTCGATGTGCGAGAAAAACAATGATGAGTTTCCTCTTGTATGCCCCCAACCTGGGACCTGACCCCGTAACCCAGACATGTGCCTGGACCAGGAATCAAACCAGCAACCTTGTGGTCTGCAGGATGATACTCAATGCACTGAGCCACACCAGTCAGGGCTCTTTATTGATATTTTAAAAGCTTACCTAGGTTAGATATTTCCTTAGCTTACTACATAAGAAACATACTGGAGCTGCATCATGATTCTGTATAAATCTACCTATCTAGAAACATGAAACATAACTCTTATTACAGTTTGATCATGTAAATATACTACCCAATTTATTATGAACAGGAAGTCAGTGGCTGATCCAAAGAGGACAAAATACCTTACATGTGAATATTTAGTAAAAAGCCCTGAAAAAAAATCAGCTAAAATTAACTTACAAAGAAAAGCTCTGTATTTCTAAAAAGTAAACACTTCTATGGGATTATTAAAGAGAACAAGGTAGATATTTAATGAAAGAAAAAGAGGAGGGAACCAGACAAGAAGCAGCCAAAGAAAAATAATAATTTGTCTTATATGGAAAATACTAACTGCTTTAGTAGTAAAAGATGAGCTTTAAAGACAGGTACTGCTAGATTTACAAATAATGTCGTCTCAAAGTGAGAAAAATTCTAGAGCCAAGTCTGAAATCCAACCTAGACTTTACTAGGCTATCTGACCAAGTCAGCTGGAAAACTGATACCTCTGGCAACCTAAAGAAACGGTCTCACCTCTTCACCTCTTCTCTTCTGCCACCTCAAGATCAAAGATGACCATGTATGAGAAAGTTCTATAAAGTATTACCCCTAGAAGAGGCAGTGTTGTTATAATTAGCTAATTTTAATAACAGTACAGACTTGACTAGCAGGCAAGAGTACCTCTCAGAGTCAGACTGCCTGGGTTTGAGCCTAGTCTTCCTTTTAATAGGTCTGTAGCCTTGGGGATGCTGTTCAGTCTAAACCAGTTTGTGGTCAACAACACCCCATGCATTCCCTCCACTGGGCTGCTCTGAAGCCTGAGTGAAAGAATCCACACAGGGCTTGAGGCACAGTCCCTGGCCGAGGAGTGAGCCCCTCCCTCTGCCACAGCAACTCAGCCCTGAGATTGTGAACTGCACTGTATTTACTACAGAGCTCCTGTGGATCTTCTCTTTTAAGGCACACACAAGGACTGTTCTAGGCATTTGTGTAGCACTACCCTTCAACACAGATAAACAAATGGTCCATAATGATAGGATTTCAATTGGCTGCTATTAACCAAAACAAATCTCCTTTCAACAATCACAATAAGGTTTTGGTTCAATACTGCAGGCCGGACTATAAATACCATCCCCACAGTGGACTTCCTAATTTGATTTCAAATGCACACCAAGCTACTCATGCTTTCCCTTGGCATAGGTGCAGTGCTCAGCATCGTTCTCACTGACAAGATTCCAACCAGAAAGAATATGCTAAAGGTCGAGTGGACAACCATGATCAAGAACTCTAAATTCATTTGCTACCATTTGTTTGCTCATCAGCCTTCAAACACCCCATCTACTTGGCACCAAAATGTAAATCCATTTTCAAAGAGGCAAAGGGGATAATGATGGGGCACCAGGCACCACAAAAATCTGGCTATGGTGACTGCCAAGTCCTCGTGTGCCTCCGTTTTATACCTGTTGTCCAGACCAGACTTCACCTTACTCTCAAAACCAGCCCATCAGGTTAGAAGATGAATTATACTGCTACTCTACCTGTGGTGCATTCAGTACAGCAATGAGTGTGGGTCAGGAACAATTCAGGGGGAGTTCTGTTCATGATAGTGGGGGTGGGGAAGATGGAGAAGGCAGGGTCAAGAGTCCTGTACACCCTTTATTGATGCTATAACTGAAGTCTTCAATCACCATTTCCTCTACAAAAGATCAATAACTAGAACAGAATCCAATATTTCTTGAATTTAGAAAGGCCAGAGTACTGTGGGTATCAGCAGGGACTAGCCCACTTCTCCTAAGCAGATTGGCCTTCAGGAGAAGCCCCTCACTCATGAGTCATCCGGAGTCATCTACAGTCACTAGCCCTCAAAGCATTTCAGTTACGAAATACTTTCAACAAGTTCTGAAGTGAAAAGGAGTAAGGGAATACCCTGAATAAACTTACACATACCAAACTGGTAAGTACCACATCCCACTGCATTTCTGACTGTGATTTTATTACACAACATCAAACAATACGTGTGTATTTCTGTGTATACAGCCTTTTTTTAAACTGATAAGACATTTTAAAGTTTATTATCTCATTTATAAGGAAATAACGAGGGGAGATGAAAAAATAATACTGAACTGGGAAAATTTAAAAGTAACTTTAATGTAAATGGCTTAAATGCTCCAAACAAAAGACAGAGGGTAGCTGAATGGGTAAGAAGACCCATATATATACAGGGTTTGGCAGCAGTTAACACCTGCTCAAGTGTGGTTGGCAGGGTAGTGACACAGGTGTAATAATTTAGTTTTAATTCAAACGTTTCACCTAAAATGTAATGTGGTATGCTTGAGTGTGATATTGTTGTGTTACAGAATTACATGCTTATGATTTTGTTATGAAAGATTTTATAATAAAAAGGGGGCATTATTTGTGCCAGACCCTGTATATGCTGCCACCACGTGACCCACCTCAGATCAAAAGACACAAGCACACGAAAAGTAATGGGTTGGAAAAAGATATTTCACGCAAATGGAAAGGGAAAAATGCTGAGGTAGCACTACTTATATTTGAAAAAGTAAGACTTTAAAACCAAGGCTATGGTAAGAGACACAGAGTACATAATGATAAAGGGAACAATCCAACAAGAGGATATAATCCTAGTAAACATTTAAGCATCCAACACAGAAGCACCTAAATATGTGAAGCAAATCTTGATGGACATAAAGGGAAAGATGGACAGAAATACAGTCATAGTTGGTGATTTTAACTCCCCACTGACTTCAATCTAACAGACAGAAAATCAACAGGGAGATGGGCCTTAAATGAATGACGCACTAGATCAAATGGATTTAATTGATAGCTTTAGGGCATTTCACCCCAAAGCAGCAGAATATACATGCTTTTCAAATGCACATGGAATATTCTCTAGGATAGACCTTAAGTTAGGAAATAAAACAAGTCTCAATAAATTTAAGACTGAAATCATATCAAGCATCTTCTCTGACCACACTGCTATGAAACTAGAAATCAGCCACAAGAAGAACTCTAAAAAACACACAAAGATGTAGAAGCTAAATAACATGTTATTAAACAATGCATGGGTCAACAATGAGATCGAAGAAGAAACCAAAGGACACCCTGAAACAAATTAAAATGAGGACACAACAATTCGAAGTCTGTGGGACACTGGGAAAACAACCCTAAAAGGAAAAGTCATAGCATTACAGGCCTATCACAAAAAATAAGAAAAAGCTCAAATAAACAATCTAACTTCACAATTAAAGAAATCTAAAACAGAACAACAAAGTCCAAACTGAGTAGAAGGAAGGAAATAATTAAGATCAGAGGACAATAAATTAATAGAGTCTAAAAAAAATGATACAAAAGACCAATGAATCCAAGAGGTGGTTCTTTGAAAAGATAAACAAGATTGACAAACGTCTAACCAGACTCATTAAGAAAAAGAGAAAAAGGACCCAAATAAATAATAACGGAAACAAAAGAGAAATAACAAGTGACACCAAAGAAATTCAAAGAAAAAAATATTATGAACCACTATATGCCAACAAATCAGACAACCTGGATGAAATGGATAAATTCTTAGAAACATACAATCTTCCAGAACTGAATCAGGAAGAATCGGAGAATCTGAATAGACACATGATGAAACTGAAGCAGTAATCAAACAACTCCCAAGAACCAAAGGCCCTGGACCAAATGGCTTCACAGGTGAATTTTAAAAACATTCCGAGAAGAACGAATGCCTCTCCTTCTCAAGCTATTTCATAAAATTCAGGAGGAAGGAAGAATCCCAAACTCTTTTTATGAGGCCTGCATTATCCTAATTTCAAAACCAGATAAAGACACTACAAAGAAAGAAAATTCTAGAGCAATATCCTTGATGAACACAGATGGTCAACAAAATATTAGCAAATTGAATTCAGGAATACATCAAAATCCAGGAATACATCAAAAAGATCACACACCATGATGAAGTGAGATTTATTCCTGGGATGCAAGGTTGGTATGATATCTGCAAACCAGTTAACATGATACACACATAAACAAAATGAAGGATAAAGATTATATGATAATATCAATAGATGCAGAAAGAGCATCTGACGAAATCTGGCATGCACTAATGATAAAAACTCTCAGCAAAGTGGGAATAGAATAAACATATCTAAACACAATAAAAGCCATATGTGACAAAAACACTGCAAGCATTATACTCAACAGGCAAAAACTACAAGCCTTCCACTTAAGATCAGGAACAAGACAGGGACACTGGCTTTCCCTTCTCTTACTCAACATAGTACTGGAAATCCTAGCCACAGCAATCAGACAAGAAGAAGAAATAAAAGGCATCCAAACTGGAAAGGAAGTAGTAAAACTGTCATTATTTGCAGATGATATGATACTGTACATAGAAAACTCCAAAGATTCCACCAAGAAACTATTAGAACTGATAACTGAATTCAGCAAAGTAGCAGGATACAAAATTAACATGCAGAGATCATCTGCATTTTTGTATGCCAATAATGAACTAACATAAAGGGAAATCAAGAAAACAATCCCACTCACAAATGCTACAAAAATAATAAAATATGTAGGAATAAACCTAACTAAGGTTGCAAAAGACCTGTACTCGGAAAATTGTAAGACACCTAAGAAAGAAACAGAAAACATAAATAAGTGGAAGCACATACTGTGTTCATGGGTAGGAAGAAATGACATCATTAAAATGTCCATACTACCCAAAGCAACCTATAGATTCAACAGAATTCCCATCAAGATTCCAAAGACATATTGCACAGAACTATAACAAATATTTCAAAAGTTTATATGGAATCATAAAGGGCCCTGCACACCAACAGCAATACTGAGAAAGAACAAAGAGGAATCATGCTCCCTAACACCAAACTATAATATAAGGCCATAATAATCAAAACTGCATGGTACTGGCATAAAAACAGACATACAGATCAAAGGAACAGAATCAAGAGCCCAGAAATAAACCCACACCTTTATAGTCAATTAATATTCAATAGAGGAAGCAAGCATGTACAATAGGCTAAAGACAGTTTATTCAATAAATGGTGTTGGGAAAACTGGATAACATGCAAAAAAATGAAACTGGACCACGTTCTTACACCACACATAAGAATAAATTCAAAATGGATCAAAGACTTAAATGTTAGACCTGAAACCGTAAAAGTCCTAGAAGAAAATATAGGCAGCAATATCTTGGACATTGCTCATAAATATTTTTCATCAGATATGTCTCCCCAGGCAAGGGAAACAAAAGAAAGATAAACAAATGGGAGTGTATCAAACTAAAATGTTGTTTCTCGGCAAAGGAAACCATCAACAAAATAAAAAAACAACCCACAGAATGGGAGAACATATTCACCAATACACCTGATAAGGGGTTTATATCCAAAATTTATAAAGAACTTACAAAACTCAGTATCAAAGAAACAAACAATCCAATCAAAAAGTGGGCAAAGGATCTGAACCAACACTTCTCCAGAGATGACATATGGATGGTCAAGAGACATGAAAAGATGCTCAATGTCACTAATCAGAGAAATGCAAATTAAAACCACAATGTGATACCACCTCACATCAGTCAGAATGGCTATCATCAATAAACCAACAAATAGCAAGTGCTGGCAAGGATGTGGAGAAAGGGGAACCCTTCTGCACTACTGGTATGCACTACCGGGAATGCAGATTGGTGCAGCCACTGGAAAGCACTGTGGAGATGCTGTAAAAAACTAAAAATGGATCTGCTTTTTGACTCTGCAATCCCACTTCTGGGGATATATCTGAAGGAACCCAAAACAGTAATCTGAAAAAACATAAGCACCCCTATGTTCATTGTAGTGTTATTTACAATTGCAAAGATATGGAAGCAGTCCAAGTGTCCATTAGTAGATCAGTGGATAAAATAACTATGGGACATTTACACAGTGGAATACTACTCGGCCGTAAAAAAGAATAAAATTTTACCCTTTGTGACAGTATGGATGAACCTGGAGAATATTATGCTAAATGAAGTAAGCCAGTCAGAGAAAGACAAATACCACAGATTTCACTCTTATGTGGAATCTAATGAATAAACTGAACTAACAAGGAAATGACGATAGCCTCATACACGGAGAATAAGATGACAGCTAGTTGGTGGAGGAGGGACTCGTGGACATGGACAACAGTGTGGTGACTGTGGGGGGAGAGGGTATAAGGGGACTAAATGGTAATGGGAAAAATACAATAAAGATTATATTTTAAAAAGTTACTAGGTCAACATTCACATGTCTTACATACTTCCTCATAACATGCAAATATATGTAAATTAGCTTAAAATTAATAACATGCTAGTGGTGAAATACTTGAATATATTAGGACTTTTAGCCAGTCACTAGTGTCAGGTTACTGCTCATTACAAAAACTTTCAAAAATAACCTACTTCATTAAGGCAGCCATTAAAAGCACAATCTGTATATAACCCTCACAGAACTCACTGTTTTCAAATTAACATAAATCAAAATTCACCTTCAAAAATGACTGGGACTTTCTGAAGACCTTAGACACTCTATATAAAGTAATGAGTCTGTTTTTAATAATTGTTTTAACTCCTGTAACATTTTATGAACATGTTTTTTTAAATGTTCTACTGTCTTTGTCTTTCAGCTTCTCTCCTGGTAAGAGAAACTTAAGATAAATTTCTTTTGCAGATAATCAAAATTCTACCAAACCTGACAGGCAGTAGCCACAGTGGTCATACTATGAGTACATGCGTCAGAGAGCCCTGGGTTCAAGACCAAGCTGTACCATTTGCTGTATGACAAAGGGGAAGTTAGTGAATCTCTCTAAGCTTGCACTCACCAGCAGGTAAGACAAGGACAACAGAGTGCCTCCTTGGGAGGCTGCTCCCAGGGTCACAGGAGCGCACGCATGCTGTGAAGCACAGCTACTTCCTTGGGAGGCTGCTCCCAGGGTCACAGGGGCGCACGCATGCTGTGAAGCACAGCACCGAGCACCGGGAAGAGCTGCTGCTAACGTGGAAACCACCACAGCTCTCAGTCCGCTTACAGACTCGCTTAGTAAGTGTTCTCTGAATACCCACTCAGTAGAGAAATGCAAAGACATGAAATTTACACCCTACCCTGCAGCAAGGATCCCTAGGTTAAAAACACTCAGAACACAAAAGTCCTACATATATTTTTCCTTCATGTAGTAGAATATACAGCACTTCAGTATTCGGTCATTCATGTTTTGTTGCCATGGCCTCAGCATTATGTATTACTTGGTCGGGATAAAATGCCGTAATAATTTATAAGGTATCAATAACATTGATTTTAAATTAGAACATTATCTTAATGTCCTCCTGGGTTTTCTTGACTGTTATTTCCTCTTCCTGGAATAAAGTTGTTGGCTCCACCCCAGAAATTTCATTAAATACAGTTACTTTAGCTGGTGAGCTGAGCTGCTGGAACATGATACTTTGACACCAAAGATAGAGGTTTAATTCTTACGTAGGCATCTTAGTCTCTTCCTCACAGCCACTGACTACATGTGGTTCAAAATGTGGGTCACAGGAGGAAACAGCTAGGGGCACTGAGAGGGGACAAATACATCCCTGACCACTGATGGAGAGGAGAGCCCAAGCACAAGCTAAATTAATCAAGTAACCTCAGTCCTGGTTTTAGAGATGGCAGAGTATTAACAGTCTCCCAGACACTGCAGAAAAAAAAGCCAAGTACACACAAATATTACACAGAAGTCATTCACATCTTTCAAACTGTTTAATCACCACAAAACTACCACATGCTCTTTAAGCCAATGAACCTCCTCAAGGTCTGGAAGACCTAACATTCCTAAGTACACCTGTACTCCACCAAGAAATCTCTTCCCTCATTCATACAGATTCTATACATCTTATATGCAGACACTATGTAAATTATAGTCACATGTACTTGCCACCTTCTTCTGGGATTACTTTTTAGCACCTATTAAATATATCCTGCATCACTCATTCACCTATTGCCTTATCATCAATGTTAGTAGGTCTCACTGGAATTTGTGAATCAGTAAATGAGTTTGCCCTAAAAACAAGGGGATGAAGGACACAGGGGTCTGGCAAAAAAAACCCCTTACTGAATTTTCTGGAAAGGTGAACTGGCATTAGACTTATTCTTATACCATACTCTGTTCTTGAATCAAAATATAAACATACTTCTTGTAACAGCTGCTTTGAAAGAAGCTGAAGTAGGGTAGCTACTCAGAGAAAATAAGTGACTCAGCTTTAATACTTGGCAAGCTGTATCTTAATGGACCAGAATCCTCATTTTAGTAACTATTAAATTTATTGGAAAAGGAAGTCTTTTCATGTTGCTATTTTTTCCAGTAAACTGTTTTAATCTATCTGAAAGGCTAAACATTTTTTCTTCCGAACAGTATTAACTTTACAGAGCCTCATATATTCTTATGTATTATGCATGCAAATGTATTCTAAAATATCAGAGGGTAATTCAGCAAGAACAGAGAAGGAAATGACAGTATATCAATTTAAAGGTAAGCTAACAGTTTTAAGACTACTAATCCTTAAAAGTTCCAGATCTTCTTCACACCACCTCAAAAGTATGAAATAGTTTTTAGTGATCATTTAGCCAATTTGGTCTTAAGACCCTTCATTGAAGTATGAAAGTGAGCTGTGTTCTAGAACAGAACTGACAAACAGAAATATAATGTGAGCTACATATGTATTTTAAATTTTTCTGGTAGCCAGATTTTTAAAAGGTTAAAAATAAACAGGTACAAATTTTAATCACATATTTATCTAGCCCAATGTATTTCCCAAAACATCATGTCATCATGTAATAAATATCTGAAATATTAAAGATATATTTTGCATTCTTTTTTAGTACCTTGTCTTTTAAATCTGCTGTACACTTTACACTCACAGCACATCTCAATTTGGACTGGCCACATTCTTGAGCTCAACAGCTACATGTGGCTTCTGGCTACCCTATTAGATGATACAGGTCTGAAAGTTCTTGAATGGGAACCAACACATTTATAGCAGCATCTAGGGCTTTACAGAAGTACAGGCTGCTGCCTCTCTTCTCCGGTCTCAGCTGGAAGCCTCTTTCTCAGAGTGCCCGACAGCCCATCTCTCACGCCTCAGTCCAGGCTCTGCCAAGAATGCTCTTCCCCAGATTCTGAGTGACCTGCATCCTTTCACCTTGGGTCTCAGCTTAAATGCCCCCTTCACAGGAAGGTCTTGTCAATGATGCTATCCAAGATTCCTCCTGAAAATCTCTATCATAACCCCCCTTTTTACCTCCTAGCATTTGTATCACATAGCCATTATTTTTATTTTTGCTTGTCTCTTCTACTTGATTAGAACTTCCTGTGAGGCAAGGGCTAGGCATGGTTTCATCACATGAAAATCTTGATACTTGGTTCAGTGCCTTAATAATGGCCACTGAACAAACAAGTGGTGACAAAATTGTGTATGTCTTCCTTGGGCCTGTATCATTTTCTTTATGTTGAGATTATAGAGTATGCATTCCTAAAGGGCATGCACTATTGTGCCTTATCTCTTTGTATTCTCAGCACTCAGTTTGACTGTCATAGTCAGAAGAATAGCTGTGTGTGGGTGTGAGTGGTATTTGCAGGAGCACACCAAAGGAGGGAGCCAGCCTTCAAAAATGGTAATCTTGAAAGTGATACAGTGGCAAAACAATTTTCAGAGATGCTGAAAAGATATTAAGAAGCAACAATATAAAAAAAAAACTGAAACAAAGATCAGAATGGTACCAGGCAGAGATGAGGGTCAATAGTGGTGCCTCTTCCCTATCTGCTCCCCCAATCAAAAGCTCAGGCCCCACCCACAAGGTCAATACAGACTTGACCTCTGGGTGGGCATGCAAGGAATATTTCTTGTTACCTAATTGTATCAAGGCCTCCAATTTTTCTTCTTTATTCGAAAGGAGATAAATCTTCTGCATAAGGGGAATAGTTTTCAACTGGTTATCCCTCTTCCTCCTCTCTCATCATGTTCTCATTAGCTGTTTATGACCAGAGAGAAACAAATCTCACTCAAGTCTGGCCACTTAAAAGACAGGATTTAAATGACTCCTGCCTGACTACCACATGAAGAATGCAGCATCAGCAGTTCTTCTGTGGCCACTCATTTAGAGAAGGGGATCTCTGGGGAGTTCCTGGAAATGTCTATCCCCCAAGAAGGTATGTGGTAAAAAGGAAAAAAAATCCCCAGTACTTCCATTTTTCTTCTGGATAGTAAGTCACCACCACACAGGTGATGAGAAAAAGAGAAAGTCAAATACAGGACAGGCAGACGTAATACTTGTTTTTATTTTTAAAAGAGCTTTACATTCGTTGATTTTTAAGTCATAGATGACTAGCTAGAGCTTTATGTGGATTTTTTGTATGTGAAGAGACACAAAGCATTAATGTCAGTTTAACAAAGTGGCTTCAGTATACTGGGGAATGAAAACAAATGAGACACAGATAATTTCAAGTCACTCCAAAGAAATGATTTCAGGCAGCAGCTTTCATTTGACAACTAGGGTTTGTGAGGGTCTGAACAAAATACATTAAAACACAGGAAGAATAGGTTGCCTCACTAAGTGTGTGCCAAGATTACTCCGGTGTAATCAGGAAACAACATTCCACTAACTGGGGCTGAGATGTTGAAAGGGGAGTCAGGTCAAGGTCTAATCTCCCTGCTCCCTACAAATAATCATAGGTCAGAGACCTAAATTATAAGAGAACTATGGAAAATATCGCAGAGCTCTGTCTACTTGCCATCTCAAGCAATTGTGAATGCTGGTCTGTAGTTCCTGCTTCTCTGACCTTTCCCTCTTCCTTCTCCCCACAATCCCTCAACCCCCCGCCCCCATGCCAGCAATACCTCTGTCAATACGCAGTCCTGCCAGTGGCACTACGGGCTAAAGAGGTTGTTGACCCTTATTCTAACATGTCCTTTTAGGTTAATTACTTTTGTATACTCAGTGTACCCACTGACATTTAATCATTATAGTGCTACTCGAGTAAACAGAACTGAATGGAGCCAACTGCAATTTGGCATTGAGCTAAATGGTGCGGTAATAGCAGCATGCTGAAAATGGACTGAAAGAAAATACTCTCACTCACCACAGAGAAACGAGGTGAATACCACTCGATCAATCACTATTTTATTAAAAAAGAAGAACACCAGCTCAGTGGTACGCTTTTGCTATTTCATAGGAAATATGGCTGGAAGGACATCCTGCACTTTGTAATGTAAGGACAGTCTACTAAATATTTGCTGAACAAACAAATGGAGACAGAAATAACTCCAAGCAGAGGTATGATTTTGGTGGTATGTCTGTCTTCACATGTGCATAAACATGCACACAGGCACATACACATTCAATCACAGGGCAGCCCTCTGCTAACTGAGCCAATAGTCTACTATCTTGCTAGTCTTTTTGTTTTTAAGCATCAGAGAACAGGCATCTAGATGCACAAAGATCCCACCACCCAGTATACACATAAAAAAGCACCCAGGAATACAGGATTAATAAAATGTCATGTCACAGACCCGTGAGCCACTGACAAAGCTTGCTGAAACAGGTACCCATGGCCTTCCTTCTACTGAGAATAGAGAGTGAGTCAGAAAGGCCATTAGCAGCCTAGACCGAGCCAGCCAGACCACTGGAAGCAGGTGACTGTCCAGTACTTTCAATATTAGTGAGTAAATGGAAAAATAAGGCTTTACTCCTCTAGCTGAAGAGTAACAGACCCTGCAAGCAAACTCTCACATGGTGAAGCCCGACAAACCCTCTAAGTGCAGCTGAACGCTACTCTGTTGCCAGATCCTGGGAACATAAAGTGAGTAAAGGCACCAGTCACACCCTGCTGTTGGGTGTAGAGGGAAGAGGACAGAATGGGATAGTAATTATAGGCTCTAGAGCAGCGCTTTCAAATCTTTTCATCTCATGGCACACATAAACTACTTACAAAATTCTGCAGCACACCAAAATATATACTTTTCACCAATCTAACAAAAAATAGGTACAATTTTAATTGAGTTACAAAAAAAGTATAATAACAACAGTAATTACCTACCCTTTTTGTTCCAAAGTGACTTTTAAAAATATCCTATACTTGTATGTAAGGATTTCTGGTACCAAGAATTAACCCAATCAGATGCAACTTTAGTATGTGATGTGACCAATAAATTGCAAGTCCTATTATACGACCTATATATCTATGGTTGCACATATATGACCTATTGCAAGTCCTATTACATGACCTACATATTTATGGTTCAAGATGGGGCATTCACACTGGATGACTATTGCTATTTTTTTATTTGACAATCGAAGGGAAAAGAGGTCAGTGCCCCTGACTGAACAGCATGGCAGCAAACTGGTTGAAAATGGCTGCTCTGGGGTGAGAGCACTCGTTTCAAATCTCAGCTCCTGTACTTAGTAACTGTGCCCTGGCACATTAACCCCTCAAGGCCTCAACTTTCATAACTGTAAAATGGAGATAAGGATATCTATCCTACTGGATTGTCACAAAGACCAAGTGAGATAACTACACAAACCCTTCCTTTCATGCTTGTTTCTAGAATCTGCCCTAGAAGACAAAGGTCAAGACTTTACTAGCAACCCAACGAAACCAGGCAGAGCAGGAGGCCCAGATAGCTGCTGCAAATGTCACCTTTTGGCCTTCCTGGCAAAGAGGTCAACTGGTACCTCCTCGGGCCTTGGACCCTGGGGAAAACCCACTCCGTCCAGACCTATACATGTCAGACCGCATACTCTTCATTCTAGGTGTCTATCTGCCCTCTCAGCGTGGTGCCCTCTGTCAGAGTTCAGCTCTTCTCCTTATCTGTAGAACTCATGTCAAATGCACCTTTTAAAACTTTATTATTGGTTGACTGATTTAGAGAGAGATGAAGGGAAGGAGAAAAAGGAGAGAAATATCAACGTGAGAGGGAAACCCTGATCGGTGTGCCTTCCATAGTACCCTGACCAGGAATTGAATTGGCGACCTTTCAGTTTGTGGGACAACACCCGACCAACTGAGTGACTCTGGCCAGGGCAAACCCACCTTTTAGCATGACCCTGAATTAAGAGTGACAGAGTGAAGACCAGACTGGCAACCCCAACTGCCCTGGAACTTGACAAATGACTTGAAAATGACTGAGGCATCAGGACTAACGGGGTAAGGGAACACAGCACATACCCCTTGTTAACAACTGAATATCATCAGTTCCAGAACTGAGTCCCAACTACGTGCCAGACAGCTGCAGGGCAGTGAGACTCAGAGCACAATTAAAAGGATGGATGAGGATCCTGTCTTTATAGAGAGAGCACTCATTCTAGTAAAGGGACATAAAATAAAGTCAATTAAATTATTATTAGTAAAATTAATAAAAACTAAGTACAAATGGCAATGTGGTATAAAGGAGATAAACGGGATGCTAAGACTGAGACTAGTGACAGGGTGGTCAGGGGCGGCCTCTTCAAAGAGGTGATGTTCAGTGTGACACTAAAGGCAAAGGCTGGAGCCAACTATTTGAATGGCCGGGAAAAGAACACTGCAGACAGAGGGAATGGCACATGCAGAGGCCCCAGAGGAGGGGAAAACTTGAGATGCTACTGCAGGGAGTAAAGGCTGGGTGCGGCTGTGGAGGGAGAGTACGAGAAGACGGCACTGGAAGGGGAGGGGCTGGCTGTGCAGGGCCCGGGCAGGCAGTGAAGTCTGCGTTTCATGCTAAGTGCCACAAAAGGGGAGCAGTGAGATGACACAAGTGTTTTAAAATCTCTTTGGAGACCTTTGGAAAATTCTATGTGAGATGGGAGCCAGAGTATGACTTTTAAAAGCACCTCAGAACAGAAAAGATTACATTGTGTACCTTCACCCAACACTAAGTATACAATATAAACCTCATGGGTGTGCTAAAATTAAAATAGCATAATTCTGAACCAGATCATCAAAATTGAGCTGTCATCACTTCTGGCATCCCTGCTTTATGTGCTGTTAGCGTAGGCTTGAGTGGGCTGGCCATGTAACAGAGCTCTGGAAGGGAAGCAGCGACCCAGGGGAAGATGGTGGTGTCTTGGACTGGAAGGGTGCTAGAGAAAAAGGAAGACGACGGATTTGAGAGAGATGCAGAGGTACAGCCCAGTGACTCATACAATATAGGTATGTGTGTGCACGTAAGTACATGTGGGTGTGTATAAATGTGTATGTGTCAACATACTGATGTCATCCTCAGGCATCTGCAATCTGATATGGGTTCTTACTGGAAAAAAGAAAGGGCAGGAGTCTTAGGTGTCCCATAAGAATGCACCCAATCTGAAGTCGTTCATGGGACCCGCATCCACCAGGTTTATTGTAAAAGGAAAAAACACAACTGGCAGGTTTAGAACTACTGATCTGATCAACCTGAATGACATTTTCACAAACTGGTAGACCAGGTATTTGAGATAAATGCTAAATAAAGCATAAATGCTGAACCTTACTTCAGAGAAACTTAGAAAAAAGGAAAGGGAGACACATTTCTGTGATCAACAGGAAACTGGATTATAAGAGCACAGGGAGACATTAATAAGAAATGGTGTTCTCAGATTTCAGAGCAAGTGGGATCCATCCACTGAAACTTCTTCACATGGGAGACACTGGCCCAGGAACTGCTGGGGGTGTGGGAGTAAACACTGCCAGGGCCCAAACCTGGACTGCAGAGTTTCAGGCATCTGGGGAGGCTAGGTAAGTCTTTGAGGAAATGGAGGAAGGAGGAAGGCACAGAGAGCAAAGCCCCCCAAAAGGTATCCTGTCTTGTGGGACAAGGTTATGGGCTAGGTGGGATAAGACTAACTGGCAGGCTGGAAAAAAAAAAAAAATCAACCCTGGCTGTTTGCCAGATTTACCTATGGAGCTTAAAAACACGCCAGCCACCCTGGGCCTAGCCGTATTCTTTGGAGAGGTGGTGTCTGGGCAATTTTAAAATCCCCCAGCTGATTCAGAGGTTGAGAACCTCTGATCCTAGGCATACTGACAATCAGCAAGCACTGTGTCTGCCGTCAGTTAGAACTCATCAACTAGAACGCTGACCTATTAGCAGCACATCGCATCACCACCAGCCCTTTCAGCAGGCACACAGTACGGCAGTAGTGACAGCATCTCAGACTTCATCTCCCCGTGCTGTTCTCCTCAGGAAGAGCCACATTTAACGGATATGCAATAATGTATTTCAAAATCAAAGTTTGGAGTTGGGAGTGAGAAAACTCAATCACAAACATGTCACGAAATGAGGCAAGATGCTTACACGTTTCTGAATGCCTCCATGTGGTGTTCCCATGTGTGACTCTACAATGCTGACAAAGTGATGTATTTTGAGTGCCATAATTAAAACAATAATCTCAATAAAGTGGGCATTACAAGATAATTGGGCATCCTCAGGTATTAAGCAAACTGGTAAAAGCCAAGGATACTCATCACCAAGGTCAATTACAATAACTGCTTATCTGAATTATATTATTGCTATTGTGAACCTCACTTGATTTAAAAAAACAAAAAACTATAAACACTGACCTAACACACACCACAGGGAAATGACCTGAGAAGCAGCTCTTGTTGCTTGGCTACTGGTCATTTAAGAATTCCTACAGTCAACTTTGTAGCTCCACCCACCCCCTTGCCCTCTATCCCTTTAAAGAATGCTTCTTCCCCAGCTTTGCAGTCTGAGTTCATTAAGGAAATATGCCTATCAGCCATCAGAGAAGTGGCTTAGAACTGCGACATGTGGTAACACCGAGAAAAATGAAGTGGTTCTAAACTAGTAACACAAATAAAGGATAAAGAGAAAAACAAACGCCTATTACTCCTCCGCCATGAGCACATTACAGAAGAGATCTTCACTGCCTCCTTCAGAAACCGAATCCTCAGTCACACGGGTTTATAGTGTGGGAAGGGACTTTGCCCTGCACACGCCCCTGTCAGCTTGTCTCCATTAACACTGTGGGTCCGGTAACTAGTGGTCAACCAGAGAAGAATCGGGAAAAGCTTGGAAGACCAGAAAAAAACAGAAATTTTGACCTTCCTTTGGGTAACTGGAATGTGTCTGGCAGTTGAAGAGTATAAAACTTCTTTTTTAAGCTGTGATTAAACATCAAGACTTTGATGTTTTATATGGTATTTTTCCCAGTAATTAACTACACTAATGAAGTTAATTAGTGGGGAAGAATGCCGTATAAAACATCACTTTGATGTTTAGTGTCACAATCAGTTCAACTAAACAGTAATAAAGAAATAATTTCTTAAGCGCATTTATGCATGCTCAGCACTTCTACTTACAAGCTCAAACTGCACGACAAGGACATTTTTCAAAATATCCAAAGATGCTATCCACAACGCAATCCAACTGCACTGACAGCAACAGCATGCCATTCGATGTAGTGCAATTAAGTGGACATTCAGGAACACCACATAAAGCAAAAGCATTGAGACATTTAATCACAGTTAGGAAGATGGTTATAAATGTACCAGGAAACCCAAGTTAAACACCCACAAGAAGAACTATGTAACCTGAAGGCTAATACTAATTATGCATTACATAGTGGTTTAGCTTCAGACTGGGGAAAAAAAGGGGGGGCATACTATGAAACAAAAACTTCAGACAGGAGGGTCCTACCTTGCACGATCGGGGGAGGGGAGGCACCCAGTGTACTCTGCCTTTTCCTTCAGAACACAGTGTACAGGGATGGCAAGAATAGCAGACAGTGAAGACCACACTGAACAGTGGGCAGCCTTCTCAGCATGAAGGTCACAGCTACAAACAGGCTCTGCTGAATGAGGCAGGAGAGTTCTCATCTCTCCTGGAGGGACCAGAGAAAACATCTTGCCCCTTGCTACACAGAGTGAGATGTACTGTCCAGCAGCATTGAGATCTTCTTAGAGCTTGTTAGAAATTCAGAATCTCTGGCCCCAACCACCCAGACCTACTGAATCAGAACCTGCATTTTCACCAACATGTGCACTCTGTATGTTCAATAAAGGCCTGAGGAACACCTGTCGACTTCACCCTCCTCACTTTGGACAGGGAGAAAGCTCAGGTGCGAGGGACAACATAGTTCACACAAGGTAACTGAGGGTGGATGCTAGGAGATAACCCAATCCTCCGACTTTAATAACGACGATGCCTGGGTACTGTGAAAAGAAACCACACTGTATCTGCAGCAGCAAAGCACTGTCAATAAGAGGACAAACAAGAAGTCAAGGGAATGACAAAGGGGCTTGCTTCGTCAGGTCTGACAGATCTGAATCCAGATTTACTTGACTTAGGCCAAGAACTCCATCAAACATGTATATGGTAAAAACTTACAAATTCTGTAAATATGAAACATGAAGAGGACCTTAAAATTAGTAAGAAAACAAAAACAAAAACCCCTCACAGAGGGCAAAGCTCTGAGGTGAGGTCAACACTTTGTTTGAAGGGAGAGGAAGACAAACCAGAAAATGTGGCATGGGCAGGGCCACCGCACCTGAGTGCAGAGGATGTGGGCTGCATGCCTCTGGGGGCTGTGAGCTGCGCCGGCACAACTGTGGGGGGCCACCCAAGCCCGGGGTGGGGGGGGAGCAAGGCTGGTTTGTTGCATCATCTAAGGTTGGATCCAAAGGTCAGTTAGGATTCAGAAAGATGAAAAAAAGGGACAAGAATGCAGGCTACATAAGAGCCAACTAAGGGAATTTCATCAGAATTGTTAATTATACAATGATCTGTCTCCCCAATAAAATGTGAGCTCCATGAAGGCAGGCATGTCTTTTTTACCCCGATATACCCATGGCTTAAAGCACAGTGCTAGGCTAGCCACAGAATAACAAAGTTTTAACAACATTTAACATATAACAGCTTTGTGGCTTATGATATACAGATGCTCACTGTATTTAGCATCATACAGCAATCACCACACTGATGATGAAACAAAACTGACAGATAAACAACTCTTGGGGGGGTGTAAGTTTCCTAGGGTTGACTTACCACAGTTCAACAAAGCAGGTGCTCAAAACAATAGAATTGCATTCTTCCACAGGTCTGGAAGCCAGAGGCCTAAGATCAAGGGGCTGGCAGGGCCCTTCTCCCTCTAAAGGCTCTAGGGAAAAATCATTCCTCACCTCTCCAGCTTCTGGTGGTTGCTGGCAACCCCTGCACTGCTAGGTTTGTAGCAGCCTAATGCTGCCTCTATCTTCACATGCCCTTCTTCTCTCTCAGTTTATGTACTGCCCTGCCCAGACCCCTGTTCCTGGTAAGGGTGACAATGTCCCTGAAGTGTCTTAGCAAGTATTCTTTCTAGATGATTTTCTTACCACATCCATACGGCCTCAGTGTCAAGGTGGAGACACTGACTTTTTAAAAGCTAGGATCCCTGCATAGAACTTCTCCCATCCACTTTTGGACTCTTGCCTCATCTCCACCTTTGGAAGTACTAAGGAATGCAACCTGTAGCCCTTCTCCAAGGGCCAATACTTATAACACAAAAATGATGAACATGACCATCCGAATATTCTCCAACTCAACGTGAATGAGGACAGCAGCAAACAAGGTGTGGCAGACCCACAAAAACACCCCCCCTGCAATACACGGTGGGTCCTCTGAGACATGGGCTACTGGGTTGAGAATGAATTCAGAGTACATGAGCTTTTTCCTTGGAAAAATTTTTTTTAACATTTAATGATATGCCTAAATAATGTGAATGACATGAAACTTATTTACTTAATTACAAAAGAACTATTTACTTATACCTGCAATCAATAAAGTCTCAACCATGAAGTTACTTCTGACTTAGCAATACTTTTTGGGTAAGTAATATGCAAACTCAAGACCTTTTTTAAATTCAAGCCAACATGGCTAAAAAGCAGAAATCATACTCTCTTAACATCTTATACCCTGCCAAGGAGTTAAGTGTGATAATTGACATTCAGACATATGACCTTCTGTTCAATTCAAATGAGTTGTCTTTAGTTATTCTGTGATGACTATTCTTGGAATTTAAGTACCTCATAATAAAATTCATCTTTTGTTTTGCTTTGTTTAGAAAAAGACTGAATAATCTCCCTAAAACGTTCTGGCAAACACTCTTAAATTATGTAATTCACCAGGTTCAGCTCTGCTAGTACAATCACTTTCAAAGAAGATGGCTATAATACATTATCATTACAGCTATACAATCCAAGCTGAATTTTCCTTGGCTGAATTCCTAACATTTTAATGCTGAAATTGATCTGTTTTAAAAACATCATGTGAAGGGTTTTTAAATACCATACATGCCCAAGCTCTTTATTTTAAATGCTTTAGAAATGAGCTTGCATAAACAGAAAAAAAAATCTGTTCTCTAATCTAGCATTAAGCATATTTTAAAGAACAACAGGCATGTTTCCAAACAAACTACTGCAGTATACAAATTACCCAGCAGGGATGAGGATAACAATGCTCCTTATATGGATTTAGAACCTAGAGAAAGCTGATATTTCATCAAAGTTGTCTTGGAAACAATATTCTTTGTATTATTTAAAACACGACAAGTGTGTATTTGGGCGTCGGCTATTTCTTTCCAAGCAGTCAGATTGTGAGGCTGTCAAAGTTCTAGTCAGTGATGAGGAATGAAAGTGTGTCAGCACCGAAATTATGCAAGGCGTTCGTAAGAACATGGGGCCGCTGTGACTTACCGTGCCAGGTTTCACACCTCCCTGTACCTACATTTGGCAGTGCTCTGTCATACTGATGCTAGATTTGGTTACGCGACTTGCTTTGGCCAAGGATACAGTAACACACTTGATGCAAAGAGAGGCTCTCTTGGGCTCTGCCACTGTCAAAAGGACTAGCCTGCTGGAGGGTAACAAGAGATCCCCGGGGGAGAGCCAGGTTACCTAGGTTAAAGACATTCTAGAACACCCAGCTGACTGCAGACACATGAGCAAGTTCAGCCAAGATCAGCCAAACCCAGTTCAGAGAGAAGTTCTTCCCTCCACAACTAACACTAATGACCTGTAACAACTAGTTTTCATTTTATACTACTAAGTTTTAGAAAGATTTATTACACAGCAATTGCTAACTGACATAACCATTTAATTGAGAATATGCTCTATAGGAATAAATGTCCTTTCCCTTTTTTTAAGCCATCCATATAAAGAATAAGATGAACATAATGTAAATTAAAAAGCAAGTTCATTCTTTTCCTGGTTCTCCAGCCTCATGATTTTTAATACTTTAAGAACTGGTAAATGGTCATAAATTCAAATTACCAACTAACATTTGAAAAGCACGCTGTAATTTTCACATCATCTCTATATATAGCATGCATTTGCCTTCTCCCAAATTTTGTTATGATAGCATTATCGCCACCATGTCAACGAGGAGCAAACAGAACTCCAGCAAGATTTAGCGGCTGCTTAAGGTCATACAGGTAGAAAGAAGGAAAGCTAGTATTAAACACAAGATATCTGAGTCTGGACCTCAACTGATTTTCACTAATACCCTCAAAACAAATAAGAGTATGACAATGTCAGTAATATTACTCACACTTTATCAATTCATGAAGTAAAAAGGAGATATGAAAATTGTATACTGATGTAACTGAAATAGTTTAGAGAAAGAAAAGAGTTAGTGTAATTAGGATGCATACTGTGAGACATTAACAGTCTAGGATTACATAATTTATATATATAGCATAAGTTTAAATAAATAAATCATTTATTAAAAAAATGAAAATTTTCCCAATTCATTTTGAAAATATTCTCAGTATTCAAATTGTATACACGATTGTGTGAATCAAAGGAATTTTGAAAATAAAGGAACCAGAATAATGACACTGTCTTAAAATCAGTCACGACAGACCCATGGAAGCTCTATAATTGGCTGTCTCCCATTTTATT